>RCUC01160043.1:0-49992 GCA_003697995.1 Taxidea taxus jeffersonii | reverse complement strand
TTTTTTTTTTTTTAAATAACCACTTCACCCAGAGTGGGGCTGGAACTCATAACCCCAAAATCAAGAGTCACATGCTCTACTGACTGAGCTAGCCAGTTGCCCCTACTTTGAACATTTAAAAATTATTTTTATGATTGAGTTATAGGAGTTCCTTGTAAAATTTAAATACTCTGGTTATCAGTGTCTTACAGATAGATGATATGCAAATATTTTCTTCCCTTCCATGGGTTACATTTCTATTCTTTGATAGTGTTCTTTGGTGAATAAGTTAGAGGATATAAAATTTAAAAGTTCTGTTTTTTTTCTTTATCCCTTTCATATACCCTCATTCTGCAGGGTTTAAGATACATGTCTTAGTGATGTATTGACTTGGATAGCTGCCAAACTGGTTCCTTAGCCAAGTCTTTTAGAGGAAGGAATCTTTTTTCATCTTGACCAATAATGAGGCTATAGATAAAGAAGTTTCCTTACCTCAGTTGCTTTTTAGTGATGCCCTTTGTTCTGGCATATCACTTCCCTGATCAGGCCAAGAAGTGTTCCCATGACTCGAAACCATCATATCATAGGCATAGGTTTGGTGTGGTATGCCCTTGGATCACTCCCTCTGTGTGGAGTCTTTGTGGACTATATAATTACCAGTTTTTCTCTTGCTTATTGATATAAAATTCATATGTTCTTCAAACCATCTTGTTGGCATTTAGTACTGAGGCTGATTATATTATGTTCAGCGATAATTGGAAAAACCTTCAATTAAAGAGATGCTAAATTTCACCAACTATGTTTTTCAGGGCAAGCGACTTGGTAATGAAGGTGGATGCTCTCCTGTCAGCTCAACCAAAAGGAGATGCAAGAATCGAGTACCAGTTTTTTGAAGACAGACATAGGTACAGAATTAATATTGAATTTATGCATATTCTTGGATAAAAATCTTAAGGTTGCCTTTACCTCATCTTCTTTATTTTTCCATATGAAGTGTGTTCTTAATGGAATGGGTAATTTGTCTGGTGTGCAGTTTTCATATACACTCATTTTCATGAGTGTATATGAAACTCATATACAGATCTCAGTTGCATAAAATTTGACATTTATTTCTAAATAAATCTGAAATAGTTCTGACTGTACCCTTTTAGAACACAGAAAGCATTTAATGAAACAGTTGTAGTTTTCTGATACTCAAAAATAAACAGGTTGTTAGAGCACTTGTATTGTTCATCTTTTATTGAAAACGGTTTTGTTTTCAATAACAAAATAAAATAAAATAAAATAAAGTAATATTTGATAAAATAAAAAAAGTTTACCATTATGAAAAAGTCCTTGCCTTTTGGTTTTGAGTTTCTTATTTGAAAAGTTTCAAAGCTAAAGAATACTTGAAAGATTATTACAGTGAACATCCAAATATCTTTAACCTGGGTTCACCAGTTGTTAACATTATGCCACATTTATACATCATCTGTGTGTGTGTGTGTGTGTTTGTGTGTGTACATATAATGTATATTTATGTTTATGTACAAACTTATACGTACTTATATATTTTTTGAACTATTTGAAGGTCCATTGCAGACATCATTACACATCATGCCTGAATTCCTCAGCGTGTATCTCCTCAGTGCTAAAAATATCTCCACTTTTGACATACCTCAGAGATTTAGCCTTGATACAGTGACATTAAGTAGTACACAGTCCATAATCCTCTTTCTCCAAGGCCCCAATAATGACTTTTGACAACTGTTTTGTTCTTTGATTTGGTCCCGATCACATGTTGTGGTTCTTTGTTGTGTGTCTCTTCTAGTTTCCTTAAATCCGGAGTAGTTCCCTGTGTTTGTTTTTTATTCTTTGGGGGTTTTTTGGGGTCTTTTATGACACTGACTTTTTTAAGAGTCCAGACCAGTTATCTTGTAGACTGTCCCATAGTCTGGGTTGTTTCCTCATGATTAGATTTAAGATTAAATTGTCTTTAGGAAGAACCCCTACATTTGATGTCTGGAGCCAGGCAAGTTTATACATTTTGATTATTCCTTAGAGACTTTAGATATTGAAGCCTGCATCCTGCTCCTTTATGATTCTGATTTAATTAGTCTGGGGTAGATTGGATTTTGGTTTCATTGATCTGTGCTTTCTTACAGCCAGTTCTCATGGGGATCAGATTTACCATACTGTTTGATGATCCAGGCCAGAATGGAGACCCTCTCTTATCTCACTGGCTGTGTGTCCTAACTTCTTAGATCGCCAGTGGGTGACGACTTCTGTGGCTCTTTGCTAATCCTAGTTGGATTTTGCCCATTAGCATCCATCTTCTCATCACTGTACTTTTTTTTTTTTTTTCTCATCACTGTACTTTCAGGAAGTAATCAATCTGGTTATTACCACAGGAAACATATTTCCTAATTGGCTTACTCTCTCTCCTGTTTGCTTTTCGTGGCCAAGATAGTGAGTCTTGAGCAAGAATCTCTTCCCTTTTTAGAACATCATTTTCTCCATGAGTCTTATTTAATTAAAATGCTCTAATTACAAATTATTTTATGAATCAAATTATAATTAGAGAAATTCTTCTTATTGGGGGTTGTGTTAAAGGAGTGTTTTATTTAAATCAGAAGTTTCTTATTTATGTGATAAATAAAAAGGTCTGAATTGGGATGCTTGGGTGGCTCAGTTGGTTAAGCAACTGCCTTCGGCTCAGGTCATGATCCCAGCGTCCTAGGATCGAGTCCCACATTGGGCTCCTTGCTCGGCAGGGAGCCTGCTTCTCCCTCTGCCTCTGCCTGCCACTCGGTCTGCCTGTGCTCGCTCTCTCTCTCTCTATCAAATAAATAAATAAAATCTTTAAAAAAAAAAAAGGTCTGAATTATTGGTTATGTATATCCTTGCCCTAAAAGTGTGGCTCACAGAACAGCAGCAGGGCATCATCTGGGAGCTTGTTGGAAATGCAGAGTATCTGATCTCCTTATGCAGGGAGCTTGTTGGAAATGCAGACTCAGACCTCCTGAGTCAGTGTCTACACTGTAACAGGATCCCCCCAGGTCCCTCTTGTATACCTTAAGAGTGGGGAAGCATTGTATTTGATGTTTGCTCTACTCACTTAATGAAAATGTGTATGACCCCCATATCTTGTTCCTGTGTCTGTCACTTTTGGCCTTACTCTGTTCTTTTCCTTAATACAGCAAGTATGTTTCAACATGATATTGTTAGTTTATACTGTTCTCCATTTCCATACCACTGTTTCTTTCATCTTGGCTTTTGTTTTATTCTTTTTTTGTTATAGAGATGTGGGATGTTTAAAGGCCACACGGCATCAGTTTTTGGTTATGCTTATTGCAGATCACTTAGAACACTGGTCAGAACATTAACATGTCACACAGAACTCTACCCAGACCTGCCAGGCCCACAGGTTTTGGCCTGGACATGCCTGTCTCGGATGCTGTATTCTGGAGGACTCTTTGGGACTTCTCTTCTTCTTCCCTTTCTAAGAATTTACATAATGCTCTTCTGGAATTCTAGAGAAGCACAGAAGTCCAGGTTATCTGAGGGCAGTGGCTTTCATACTTTGGCTTTTACCTAGAGAGTTTGTGAAAAGTGCAGATTGCCTCACCCACCCCCTGAGTTTCTGATTTAGGAGTCTGGGTTGTGGCTGACAGTTTGTTTCTAACAAATTTCCAGATGAAGCTGATAATGCTGGTCTAGAGCCACTCTTTGAAAATGCTGTATTAGAGTAAAAAGAAAAGAAAGGAAGGAAGAAGGAAAGAAAAAGAAAATGTTATTTTGGAGTAATTACTGACAGTTGGAATTGTTAACTTTATAAAAATTAAAAACATCTGCTTTGATAACAGGCACAAAGCTATTTTGATGGTTATTTCCAAAGCAGTTAAGAGTTGAAATAACCTTCATCACCATTTAAACTATAGTTACCCAGTTTTGTTAGTTATATTTTACTTTGTACTTTTGTTTTCCTCCCACTAAATAAATGTTCTTGCCCAGAACAGTAGTGATTAGCACTACTACAGTACTACATTAAAACATTGTTCAGAGCAAATAAAGATAGGCATTGATTTGACCAATTGATATTTTGGAAAATTGGATATATTTTAAAATCCTTTCAAGCTTATTCCTTTTCAAAATATATTGGAGGTCCTGCCCCTCTTAAGTCATCTAAGTCAATATGACTTTAGAGGGGGGCTGTGCAGCTGGAACCTACAGATGGGAAAATGTATGTTCTCAGAAATCCTAGAGGTGCAACCCGAAACCTAAACAGCTGTTTTTCACTTACTAAGAAGACAAAATATGTATAACTTAATGTCCTCATAAATTGACTCAGTTCTTTTGGTAATGTGGTTGACAGTAGATAATATCCACAAAAATATTTGTATCCTGTGATTCTGTAATCTCATGTGTAGGACTTTGTCAACCTGAAAGAAATTTCCAACTATGAAAAAAGCTGTATGTTTGAAGTTATTTACAGGCTGCAAGCCTTCTAAATGCCCAACAATAAAGAATAGCTTAAGTAAACATGGCAGATTCACTTGGTAAATAGAAGATTATTTTTTATTCCAGATATTTGATGTATAACAATGTGGATATTGTTTTGGGTTTAATATTCTTTGGGTATAGCTGCTCTTTATAGAGGCATTTGAGAAGGTCTGCAGGGGTTGGGTTCGGATGGCAAGACTTTATTATTATTTCCTTTTCCTCTCACAAGTTTTCTGTATTTTTAAAAATCCATTTACTTCTTCTCTTTTCATACCCTTCTTGCTAGGAAATAAAAGTTGGCATAATGTTTGTAATTGTCAAAAACAAACGTTAGCTTATAGCAGGCTTAAAATACAATTTTAAGCTGGTTTTCATCTTTTGTTCATTTTGAGTGAACTTGAGTCATTAGCAGGTTTTGCATACTTTGAGGTAGATATATTACATGGTTAACCACCACGTAGCCTTGTTGTTCTAGATCTGAATTGTTTTTGGGAATGCTGAGAAACTTGATAGGTTATGTTTGTATTTAAAAAAGAAAAAAGGTTTCCTATTTTCTACCAGATTAATGTTTTGTCTTTTTGATCTTTGTAGTGCAATTAAAATGAGGCCAAAGGAAGGGGAGACGTACTTTGATGTTGTGGCTGTTATTGACCCTGTCACCAGAGAAGCACAGAGACTTGCTCCATTGCTCTTGGTAGGCAGAGCCTAAGAGGCAGTTGGCATTTCTTTATTGGAAGTGGTCACAGGCCCTGTGACTCTCTAAAAGTGTCATTGTTTGCCTAGTTATCTTCAGAGGGCTTTGAAAAATGCTACAGGACATCTTGGCAGAGCAAATGTCTTCGTAGAGATTGATAATGGATCTGGAAACAACCTCATAACCTTAGAAAGTTGGTACAAGTTTTGTTGGTTTCCTCATGTAATTTAAAAAAAATGTCCTATTTAGAAAAAGATGTCTTTTAATTAAATTGATTTATGCCGTATTTCGATTTATAATGAATGAGAGTGTAAAAAGGTAAAATAATTTTGTTTTATTGTTTTCTTTTTCTAAAACTAGCATTTTTAAAATTGTAGCATATCTTTTAGATTTGTATAAGATACTACAATTTTAAGAAAATTTAAGAGCTTTGCCAAAAAGATAATTGCCTCAACTTTCTTTTTTGAGTTGTGTTTCTTTTTTAAGGTGAACTTTTATTGGTGTGCAATCAGCTAACATTTTTGTGGTTGTGTGTATGTGTATACATATATATGCTTTTTTCCTATTATATAAACTGCAATGATGAACCTTTAAAATTTTCCTTGTATAAACAGATCTCCATTATCCCATCAGTTACTTCATATGAGGGGGAGAAGTGATTTGTAGTAGCCCACTTGCCATGTTTTTGCCAAGTGATATGTGTGTGTGATTTAGATTGTGTGCCAGGTATGAGATTTCCAGAAATCTCTCCAATACAGATCTTATGGCTTTTATTATCTGTCTTTCTTGAGATATTAAGAGATGTTCTCTCAACTCAGTGTCAGAGTGATAAGTTTCTGAAGAGAAAATACAAATATTTTGTCTCAAATATCAGTCACTTTCTCTATAGGAAAATTTTGTATTTTATCTCTTGGTTTGCTTTTTTAGGTTTTAACCCAACTGATCAACATGAATCTAAGAGTGTTTATGAACTGCCAATCTAAACTTTCTGACATGCCTTTAAAAAGGTAAAACAAGCTATTTAAGAAATCAATTGAAAACGTGGTACTAAATCTGAAAGCTGGTATTGAATATTAAGGATCAAATGGGTTTATAGGTGGACTTCATGTTTGAAAAGATCATTTACTGTTCAGTTTTGCTAAATTTCTGCTTTAGTCAGAAGTCCTAAGAATTTAGTGTGGGTATGGAAGCTTTTAGGTGGCATTACCTCAAGTTACTTGGGCCTGCCTGCTTGCCTTCCTCCCTTGTGCCCTCCCTCCCTCTCTCTCTCTCCATTCCCTCCATCAGAATTATGTATTTCTTTAATTTTAGAGCATTTAGATCAATATAGCTATTAAATTTACCTAGTTTAAAAAATGTGCTGTGGTACAGAAAGAAATTTGTCCTTTTTATCTTAAAAATGGAAAAGTTATTTCAAGTTGGAGTATAATTTTTTAGAGGAAGCTTGCTGAGGCACATTTTCATGTATCTTGAGAAGGAGGGCAGGCTGAGCTGTAGGTTGTCTGACCCTTGGAATGGTCATTTATGAAGGAAGTTAAAAAGCAGTTAATAGTGATAGGGTAATATCTGCTGGGTCTTGGGAAATTCCTGATGTAAGATATGTGCCGTGTTTTTTAAGTTAGATTCTAAGTGAATTCAAATACTGTTTGAAATGGTTCTCAGTTTCTATGTTGTCCTTGAATAGGAGAAATGTTTAAACTACTGTATATAGTGTTTTCAGGACTCACCTGAGAACCCAGTCACCATTGAGGACTTTGTGTTTAAGAGAAAAATAACTTTTTCCTCACTGAAAGGGAAGCATGTGCTCAGGAAATCTTGTGACTCCAACAATATCCATCCTTAGTAGTATCAGAAACAATGACCACTCCTCTCAGTTCTGTCCCTCCTGCTCTTCCCTTCCATCTGCAACAACTACAGGAGGCATAATCTCGGGCAAGAGATGGTTTTGGAAACACTTTCCCAACCTGGGAGGTTACCCTTCCAAATCTAGTTTGTTTTATTTTAAGCCAGTTAGTTACCTGTGTGGATGGCTGTGAACTTAAAGAACTGTGGGTGTATTAAAAAGACTGACTTTTTATTTTATTTTATTTTTTAATTTCAGCTTTTACCGTTATGTCTTAGAGCCAGAGATTTCTTTCACTCCAGACAATAGCTTTGCTAAGGGTCCAATAGCAAAATTTTTGGATATGCCACAGTCTCCTCTATTCACCCTGAATTTGAACACACCTGAGAGTTGGATGGTGGAGTCTGTCAGAACGCCATATGATCTTGATAATATTTATTTAGAAGAGGTAAGAATATCATTGCTTCTGCATATGTAATCTTGTGTAAAACCTGTTTAAGATGGAGTGGTTAGTAGTAGTTTCTGACAGAACAGATTGGATCGCAGTCCAGGCAGGGCTCTGAGATGTCTGTGTTCATGTATAATTGTATTTTTAAAAAATAATAGCTTCATTGAGATTTATTTCACATACCATAAAATTTACCTTTTTAGAGTATACAGAATATAGTTCAGTAGTTTTAGTATATTCACAGAATTGTGCAGCCATCACCACTAGACAGAAACTTGATACCCATTAGCAGTCACTCCCCACGACCCCCAGCAACCAATAAACTATATTCTGTCTCTATGGATTTGCCTGTTCTGACGTTTGATCTATAGAGAATCATATATTTTTGTGACTGGTTCCTTTCACTTAAATTATTATTTTTAAGGTTCATCCGTGTTGTAGCATGTATTAGTATTTAATTCTTTTTTTTATTGCCAGAAAATATTTTATTGTTTAGATATACCACGTTCTGTTTATCTACTCATTGTAGACATTTGGGTTGTTTCTACTTTTTGGCTATTATAAATAATGCTGCTGTGAACATTCATGTCCAAATTTTTATAGAGGTGCTTTTTTTTTCTCTTGGAATTGGTGGATCATTCAGAAATTCTATGTTTAATCACCTGAGGGATTGCCAGACTGTTTTCCAGGGTGACCGCACCATTTTCCATTTCTGCCCATGACATTGAGCATTTTACATGTGTTTATTGGCTGTTTGTATGTCATCTTTGGGGAGAAACATCTGTTTAAATACTTTGCCTATTTTAAAAAATTTGCCTTTTTTTTATTGTGGAATTGTAAGAGTTCTTTGTATATTCTGTATACAAGTCTGTTATCAAATATATGATTGATAAATAATTTGTTCCATTCTGTTAGTTGTCTTTCACTTTCTGGATAATGTCCTTTAAAGCACAGATGTTTCAAATCTTGATGAAATCTGTTTTTTTTTTTTCTTTTGTTTCTTGTGCTTTTGATAGTATACCTGAGAAATCAGTGTTTAATTCCAGGTCATGAAGATTTATTCCTATGTTTTCTTATAAGACTTTCAGGGGCGCCTGGGTGGCTCAGTGGGTTAAAGCCTCTGCCTTCAGCTCAGGTCATGATCCCAGGGTCCTGGGATCGAGCCCCGCATCGGGCTCTCTGCTCAGTAGGGAGCCTGCTTCCCCGCCCCCTTCTCTCTGCCTGCCTCTCTGCCTACTTGTGATCTCTATCAAATAAATTAAAAAAGAAATAAGACTTTCAAAGTTTTAAACTCTTACATTTAGGTCTTTTATTCATTTTGAGTTCATTTTTGTATATGGTGTGAGGTAGAGTTACGGATTTGTTCTTTGAGTTGAATATCCATTTGTCACAGCACCATTTGTTGAAAAGACTATTCTTTTCACTGTATGGTCTTGGTACCTTTGTCAAAGATCTATTAGCCCTGAATGAATTTAATTCTAGACTCTCAGATCTTTTTCTCTCAGATCTGTGTGTCTATCCTTTGACCACAACTGTCTTATTCTAAAACTTGTCAGTTTTGAAATTGGTAAGTTAGTTTGCCAGTTTTGTTCTTACTTTTCAAGGTTGATTTGGCTATTTTGGGTTCTTTGCATCTTGAAATCCACTTGTTAATATCTGTAGAAAAGGCTGCTGGGATTTTGATAGAGATTACATTAAATACCTAAATCATTTTGAAGAGTATTGGCATCTTAACATTAATAAGTATCTGACCCATGAATATGGGATGTCTTTCCATTTATTTTTGGGTCTTTGATTTCTTTCAACAATGTTTTATAGGCCTATAAAAGATCATGTCATCTGCAAATAGAGGTAGTTTTATTTCTTTCTTTCCATACTGGATGTCTTTTACTTAATTTTCTTGCCTAACTGGGAAATTTTTAAATTACCAATTCAGTCTCTTTTTATGGATTTGTTTGGATTTTTTGTCTCATCTTAAGTCATTTTCTGGAGCTTGTGTTTCGGGTGTTTATCCGTTTTATCTACATTATAATTTGTTGGCCTATAGTTAGTCATAGCATTTCTTAAAGTCTTTTAAATTTAGTTTTGGAGTAATGTCTCCTTTTCCCTTGCTGATGTCAGTGAATTGGCTCTTCTGTCTTTTATTTTGTGGTCAGTCTAACTAAAAGTTTGTCAGTTTGTTGAAATTTTTGAAGAACCAGCTTTTGGCTTCATTGATTTTTCTCTTCTTTATTTTATTTATGTTCATATAGCTATTTTGAGATCTAAGGTAAGTGGTTCTTTCCCTTTAAGAGTGACTGAGAGTTCACAAGTGTAGTTTCAGTGATATTTCTTCACAGCCCTCACTCTGTACCTTGCTTAGAGTGTATTAACAAAAGAATTAAAACACATATTCTTATAAGGAGCTTATAGCGTCTCAGAGCCTCCTTCCTTTCTAAGACAACTGTTTATGTGTCTGTCCTAAATATCTCTTCCTATAATTGAAGCCTGTTTCCTGGTTCTTCTTGGGAATTGGGAAACCAGGAACTTGAAGATGGTTATTAAAGGACTTCTCAGCCTTCTTTTCACTAGGGTAAAGAAGAATCCCTCAGGTGCTAAGTTAGGGAGAGTGTGTGAACACACTTACCGTATTCCCACCTCAAACCTGTCTACCATGTTTGTTAACAAACAGGAATTGTAAGATTGTTAACAATCTGTTAACAAACAGATTGTAAGATGGCCACAGAAGGCACTAAAGAGCAGTGAAAGGAGGCACAGAAGCAGAGCAGCTCTCTTCCATGTCCTTAGAGTTTTTTCTGCTCTTTCCTAGGCTTTCTCCACTTTCTCTGTATTGGCTAAAAACAGAGCCTGGGACTTGGTGAGCGTGTGGAGGTTTAGCCCTTAGCTTTCATTATTATGGTTGGAATTTAGTGTTCAGTAACATATTAAGCTCCAAATAGTGTGTTATTAGCATTAGATAGGATTACAGAGCCAAGTGTGAACCAAACTGGGATAAAAACCCTTTAATTATAAAGCCAAGCTGCCCCAATGCCTTGCAATTATATCATATTTTCTTCAAGGAATCAGTAATAATTTAGGCAATTGATGTAGAACATGAATGGTTTTGTGCCATTATGGAGGCATCAAATACATTTTGGATATTTGCCTTTAGAACAGTAGTAGTATTTACAGCTATATCCTGTAGGCCAAGGTGAATTTATGTTTTTCTCTGCTGTTTCTCATTGTTTCTTTGTTACCTTCTTTATTCTTTAGCTTTTAGATTGGTTCATTCTTTTGGCAGTGTATTTTACATGGTTTCCCTGATACTACTTCCTAGATGAGAGTCTTATCCTCTCTGTAAAGCTGTATGAAATCTCCTTGCACAATCAAGGTACAGAGCATTTCCATCCCCCCATAGAGTTCTCTTGTGTTCTCTTTGCAGGCATTCCCTTCCCCTTTCTGTCACTATAGTTTTGCCTTTCCTTAAGTTTCTTAGAAATATGACTGTACAGAATGCAGCCCTTTATGTCTGGCTTTGTTCAGTTTGTACAATGCATTTGAAATCCATGTTGTTGCATGGCTCAACAATTTGTTTCTTTTTATTGATGAGTAATTTTCAAGTGATTTAATTTTGCTATTGCAGGTGGATAGTGTGGTGGCTGCTGAGTATGAGCTGGAGTACCTCTTGCTAGAAGGTCACTGCTATGACATCACCACAGGCCAGCCCCCACGAGGACTGCAGTTTACATTAGGAACTTCGGCCAACCCAGTCATTGTGGATACCATTGTTATGGCTAATCTGGTAAATAATCAGTACATCAGGTGGTGGTATTGAGTCATGTTAATTTGGGCACTAGAGTTTATGGATAAAGTAGTTTGCATTCTGAACATGAGTGAGATTAAAATTCACGATTGAATAAATCTGATCAGTATAAAAATCTAGGTTAAACTTACAGGTTGGAATAACATATTAGCCTAAAAAAATGCTAGACTATTCTGAATGTTCTGTTCTAATAAATTGATGCCTGCAGATGCATTGGTTAAGAGCTGACAGCATTTTTCTTGGCTTTGGAGGTTTGTGCTTATTCACACATGACACATTCATCCTTCACTCACTTACAGATCAAGGGCCCCTTCTTGGCTTTACTGGCCTGTATATTGCTAATATTTCTAATGGGTAGATTTATTTATTTGTTTGTTTGTTTATTTATTTATTATTTCTCTCTCTTTTAAAGAATGGCACTGAAATTATAACTGTCTTATTTAAAATATGAGTGATATTTCAGAAAACAAAATATCTGTCCCTCAGAAATAGCATTTTGATGTTTCAGAGAGAACTAAAATTTGTCTTTCTTCTTACCTTAGGGCTACTTTCAGTTAAAAGCCAACCCTGGAGCTTGGATTCTCAGACTAAGGAAGGGTCGGTCTGAAGATATTTATAGAATTTACAGGTAGGATTAAGTGATGTAGGTGCTTCTTTTCCAGACTATTTTACAGAGAATCAGCTTGAATTGAGTACTACACTGGCAGTTAACTGGGGAATAAGAATTTATGTGTGGTGAAACAATGTTTTTCCAGGAAATAGAGTATGGAAGAACTGTCAGGGTATGATTGGACAATAAGTGGTATGAATACTAGTAAGTATGTCAGATTTCACTCTTTAGTCTTTCCTTTGTGCTAACAGCATCTCAGAATCAGGTCATTCTCTCACTGTGAAGAAAACCATAGGCAGATGAGAAATTGAGTCATTTTAAGAAAGGAGAAAAGAAATGAATAACAGACTTTTCTGCCTATGATAGTATATTTCTTGACCCTGGGTGCATTGCAGATACACAGAAGGTGTAAACTTTGGCCACGAAATCTTGGTGCTAGCACTGGCTTTCCTGGTCTGGAGTAGTATGGCAGTACTTCCAGATCATTTTGTCAGTCACCAGGTTTTTGCCTTTAGGTTTGCAGTGGCTGCCTGTTAGTTTAAAAAAATTATACTGACATTTTTAAAAAAATATTTTATTTATTTATTTGTCAGAGAGGAGAGAGAGAGAGTGCACACAAGCAGGCAGAGAGGCAGGCAGAGGCAGAGAGAGAAGCAGGCTCCCTGCCGAGCAGGGAGCCCATGCGGGACTCGATCCCAGGACCCTGGGATCATGACCCGAGCCGAAGGCAGCGGCTTAACCCACTGAGCCACCCAGGCGTCCCAAAATTATACTGACATTTTGAGATTATCTTTGTGTATGGTGTAAGACTGTGGTCTAGTTTCATTCTTCTGCATATGACTGTCCAATTTAACCAGCACCATTTACTGAAGAGACTGTCTTTTTTCCATTAGATACTGTTTCCTGCTTTGTTGAAAATTTCCTGCTATGATGACCATAGAGTTGAGGGTCTATTTCTGGGGTCTCTGTTTTGTTCCATTGATCTATGTGTCTGTTTTTGTGCCAGTACCATGCTGTCCTGATGATCACAGCTTTGTAATACAGCTTAAAGTTAGTCATTGTGTGTCCCCAGCTTTGGTTTTCTTTTTCATAATTCCCCTGGTGATTCGGAGTCTTTTCTGGTTCCATACAAATTTTAGGATTGTTTGTTGCAGCTTTGTGAAAAATGTCGATGGTATTTTGATAGGAATTACATTGAAAATGTAGATTGCTCTTGGCATCATAGATATTTTAACAATCCATGAGCATGGTTTCACTCATATATGGAACATAAGGAAAAGCACAAGGGACCATAGGGGAAGGGAGGGAAAACTAAATGGGAAGAAATCAGAGAGGGAGACAAACCATGAGAGACTCTGGACTGTGGGAAACAAAACAGAGGGTTACAGAAGGGAGGGGGTTGGGGTGATGGGGTAACCAGGTAATGGATATTAAGGAAGGCATGTGTGGTGAGCACTGGGTTTTATGTGCAACTAATGAATCATTGAACACTATATTCAAAAACTAATGATGTACTATATGTTGCTCAATTGAATATTAAAAAAAGAATTAAAAAGGGAAACAAAAAAATTATACAGCCTTTTAAAAGGTATAATCTAAATTCTGTTTAACACAATTTAAATTAATTTTAAGCTATGTGAAGAGAGTTCGTGTCCATTTTTTAGGGAGGGATTTCCATTACAGTGTATTTAAAACACCCTCTTGTCGTGTGATTTTAGTTCTATAGAGCAGCATGGATTCTTGAAGCTATATTATAATAACATTCATTGTAATACTAGGTTTTCTTCCCAATAACGTTTTCTTAAATATAGTTTTGCAGAATTTAATCTCATCATGAGAAATTTACTTGTTCTTCTTCTAAACACCATCCCTTCTATATGCCCTTTCCTTGGCTACTCTTCCCCCAACCCTAGGAGTGTCGAGTCCTCCTCTCTTCCTACTGTCTGGGGATCCCTTCATCATGGATATTCCCAGATTCTCTAGTGTTTCATGTACCAAATCAGAATCTTTCCTTGCCTGAGAACTCTGCTCTTTGCTGAATGATATTGAATGAATGCGGTGAATTCATATTTTATCATGGCTTTCTGCACTTAACACCTTGAAAATTGATGCCTGGAAATTTTAGGAATTAGTTGATTGGAGATATTTTATTTTTAATTTTAAGTTTCTGATTCTGCCCTAGCCCTCCCTGCAAATAGAGCTTGTTATAGTTCTTTCTTCAGAATATGGGGACCAGGTTGAGTAGAGACTAGAGTTGGCTGATTGTGTGCCTCCAGGCAGAAGGATAGAGTGATGCCTTTACAGAACTCTGAAGTAGAGTCATGCTTTGTTACTTGTCTGTGAAAGAGTAGAAGTGATATGTTTCTGAAGATGGTGCAGAGTGGCTTATGCCCCTGGGCAGCCCTTTATTGCTGGCGCTGAACTTGGCTCAGACTTTGTTAATACAGGTGTTGATTAAGTGCTCATCATGAGCTTGCCAGTACTGGGAGCTTTTTTCTCTGTGAAGGGTAATTTAAAGATTTTATTTATTTATTTGACAGACAGAGATCACAAGCAGGCAGAGAGGCAGGCAGAGAAAGAGGAGGGAGCAGGCTCCCTGCTGAGCGGAGAGCCCGATGCCGGGCTCAATCCCAGGACCCTGGGATCATGACCTGAGCTGAAGGCAGAGGCTTTAACCCACTGAGCCACCCAGGCACCCCTGTGAAAAGTAATTTAAAGAGGAGACTCAAGAAGGAAGTTTGGGTTGTGACTGGAATGTTCAGTGTTTGACGGATAGAGATTCTGACAAGTGCTTCTGTGTAGCTTGAAGGGACTTCCTGCAGGTTGTGAGAAATTAATTTGTTCTGGAAAACTCTTTTATGATAACAAATATGGCAGATTGCTGTCAGACCACTTACTGCGTTTTGAGAATTGTGATTTGTAATGTCTGTCTTGCCCTTTCCCTTTCTTTTCTTTCTAAGCCACGATGGCACAGATTCTCCTCCTGATGCTGATGAAGTTGTTGTTGTCCTCAACAACTTCAAGAGCAAAATTATTAAAGTGAAGGTGAGTTTGGTAATCCTAAGACAGCCACTCTTTTATAGTGGGTAAAAGTAGTAGTATTCTGGCATTCAGTAGCTCTTATCTAGATAATGTGGATGTATTAACTGATAATGCTGTCCCTGTGGTCATCATTTTATAATATATATGCAAATAATATATGCAGATCAAATCAAATCATCACATTGTGCACCTTCAATTTTTACAATGTTTGTCAGTAACTATATCTCAGTAAAGCTGGTGGGAAGAAAAACCTGCCTAAGACTTTAATTCACCTTTGGAATTTTAGTGTTTATTTGAATGCCCTTTTTTTTTTTTTTTGAGAGAGAGAGAGGGAGAGAACATGCAGGGGGGGGGGGAAGAGACTATTCAGGGAGAGAGAGAGAGAAAGAGAAAGAAGAGAATCCTAAGCAGGCTCCATGCCCAGCACAGAGACCGATGCGGGGCTCATTCTCACCACCCTAAGATCATGACCTGAGCTGAAATCACGAGTCAGACACTTAGCCAGCTGAGCCACCCAGGCACCCCAGAATACTTTAAATGTAAGATGTCTTTTGTAAATATACATTTGTGGCTTTCTTCAGCGGAGAGATTGCACCTTTTGAGTAATCTCAGTGAGCAATAGTCTCATTTTACATATAGTGTTTTCACAAGATACTATTTTGCTTACATAGCCATCATTAACATTATTATTGATGACTGTTCTCAGAAAATTGGGAAGGGTGCCTATGAAAATTCCACAAACAATAATAATTGGTATCCCTATTTCATTTCTTTTCACTTCTCAGAATTTTGAAATTCTTAATGCCTTAAATACAAGTAAAAGGTATTATAGAATAAGTAATCACTATACACAGTAGAATCTGAAGCAGCCCACACAGTTGAGCAGAAAACTGGTCTCTGTGCTGGTGAGAACATTCAACCTGTCTTTTTCCTGGTAAATCCTAAAAACAGGCTGTGATCTAAAGTGACTTCCTGTCAGCGCTCATGTGGGCTGCACTCTACCCCTGGAAAAAAAGCTGTCAACTTGGTGGATGAGGTTTCTAGTTTTGCTTTGACTATGTTTCCTACACAGTTGAATTTGAGGTTCTATGACCATTTTTCAAAGTAAAAAAAGTTATTATCTAATTAGGAGAGGTTGCTGTCTCATCACCTGCAGTTTTAATGTGGTATATTGACAAGCATTCTATTGAACTCGTCTAGACTCTGGGTTGGTTGTCATGCTTATTGGAGAATTCATTTCCTATTGTTGACTGCAGTTCTCACATATGGTTGCAGGTTCAGAAGAAGGCAGATATGGTGAATGAAGACTTGCTGAGTGATGGAACTAATGAAAATGAATCTGGATTTTGGGACTCCTTCAAATGGTAAATTGGTATCATTAAAAAAAAAATATATATATATCTTTTAAGGAAAAGATGAGATGTAAGCACCATCTCTCCCTTCTTTTGAGTATAAGAATCCTATCTGGGCCTTTCAGAGTCTGCACTCTGCCACCACATCTTGCACTTTCTATTTAGAGTAGATAAGTGTTTTCCACTGACTAAGTGAAGGAGGTTAACATCCCCTTGTGGGGAAGTTACCTCTTGACTCTCATTGGGTTGTGCCTGCCTTTTGGAGAGTTCAGTTTACTTCCCATTGAGCAGATCACATTCTGTGGAATCACCTGTGTTCAGTCTATATGTGAAGCTATGTGGTACCCTGCAGGCAGCATCCTTCTCTTTACCCTGTGCTGGCTTGGTTGCCTTGTGCCCTCTTGGGGTGCCAGCGGATGTTTCACTGGCTCCTCCTGCATTACCCCCTAGGGAAGGAATGGGAATGGGAAACACCATCTCTGTAGCTCTCCCCTTAAAGGGCTATGTCTCTGTTCCAGCATTTCAGGTGTTCTTGTTTTTATCTTTATTATTATAGGGGCTTTACGGGAGGACAGAAGACTGAGGAAGTGAAACAAGATAAAGATGACATAATTAATATTTTCTCCGTGGCATCTGGTCATCTCTATGAAAGATTTCTTCGGTTAGTTGTGTTGATTATTTCAGTATATATGAATGAGTTTGTCACAGTATTCTTACTTAGTAAATCTTTTATGGGATTCTGTCCATTATGCTTCTGTGTATCTGAAGCACTCTGAGGATTGTGAATATATAATTATATTTGTTTTGTTCTGTCAGTCTCATAAAGTCTGGCTGTATCTTAAATGCATCTGTGTGGATATTACAAGGCTATAAACCTTTAATAGTGCTGCATGCACAATATAAATAGTGGTGTTTAATTGACCACCAGTCATTGCTTAAACCAGAAATTAGGAGGTTAGCACAGAGAATAGAAGTGGAATAGGGCCATGGATCTGCCTTCCAAAGACTCAGGAGTTTAGAGCCAGAAGTGATCTTGGTTCTCACAGAAGACCTCTGTTTATAGACAGATTCAGAGGGTGAAGGAACTTGCCTGAGGTCATACAGTCAGGGTCAAGAAAGGTCACAGCCTTAGGCTGGTTGAAGCAGTGCCCCCCAGGGAAAGGCTTGGCTGTGAATATGCTCCTTTGCTTGAGAGTGACTTTCCTAATGCCAGGGTTCATTTTACTTTTAATTTTCCATGACAAATCTAGTGTGGCAAGTAATTAAACTATCATTTTACTCAGGTTCAGCCCTCCCATTTCTAAAAAATAACTGACCTAAAATAAAATAGTTAATGTTAAATATTGGTTATAACTCAATTTAATTAAATTCCTTGACTCAGTTTGTTTTTGTCTGTTTTCAAAGTAGAAAATCCTGATGCTGTAGCCATTTGCTATATCCCCTGACCTCTCCCTGCTCTCCTCCCTGGCAGGGTCTTCAGTTGAGGCTTTGGGGTCAGTACAGCCACACACAGCTGTGGTGGCTTACAGGTTTTCTTTTCAGAGTCCTGTAGTCAGTTAACCACAACCTTCATTATTCATTTGTACCATAATTAAGATGGCAGTTCATGAAGCAGTTTATTTTAACATAATTAAAACATTTGCCTTTATCAGGTATATTTTTATGGGTGAGAAATACTCTTTCTTTTCCATTCAATGATAACTTTGTATAATAAGTGTAGTTTTCCATTTCCATTACTAAGAGTTTCTCTTTGCCATCAATTTGCTCTGCCATGAAGAACATTTAGCAGTCTCATGACTGACTACTTGATTTCTCTGAGTTAAAAAGCATTGGAAGATTATAATTGATTACTGTTTGCTTTTGTTTGACAGTATAATGATGCTGTCAGTACTGAAGAATACCAAGACTCCCGTGAAATTCTGGTTCTTGAAGAATTATTTGTCTCCCACATTTAAGGTTTGTTCCTCAGGAGAAAGGAAAGGATTCTTATTAAAGAGATATGTATGGTATAATAGAGTTTTTACTGCTTCAGTCTTACTTGTATGATTTAAAAATTTTCCTTTTAATTAGGTTTCCCTTCTTCAGTTGCATACATATTTTTTTGTCTATTTAGTTTAAGTAATCTCTACACCCAGCATGGGGCTCGAACTGATGACCCCAAGATCAAGAGTCGCATGCTCTTCCAACTAAAACCCAGCCAGGAGCCCCTGGTTGCATATTTCTATGTTCATTCCAGACTGGATTATTTTGGAAGGATAGTCGTTATAAAACCAAACTGAAAATTTTGACCTGTTTGAAGCTTGGATAACATTAGAAGAAAATCTCTATCTTTTGTTTTGATGAAATACATTCTCTTCCTCTGAGCATGTATTTATAGATTAATTAGAAAGCGAAGTGCAGGTTACTCTGTATTCTTTTATGTAGTTACAGGTGAGTCAGGATCAGATTTCTGTATTAGACCACTGTTATGGTAAATGTGTTTTACTTGTGCCATAATCACGATGACTGACTTACAGAATTGATTTTCTTCATCAAAGTAAATGGTTGTTTGTTGTTTCCTATGTCCAAAAATAGGAGTTCATACCTTATATGGCAAATGAATACAATTTCCAATATGAACTTGTTCAGTACAAATGGCCTCGGTGGCTTCATCAGCAGACTGAGAAGCAGCGTATCATTTGGGGTTACAAGATCCTCTTCCTGGATGTACTTTTCCCATTGGTTGTTGACAAATTCCTGTTTGTAGATGCTGATCAGGTAAGCTCTTTTTTTTTTCTTTTTTAAAGATTTTATTTATTTAATTGACAGAGATCACAAGTAGGCAGAGAGGCGGGCAGAGAGAGAGGGGGGGAAGCAGGCTCCCTGCTGAGCAGAGACCCGATTCGGGGCTCAAATCCCAGGGGCTTGCTGGGATCATGACCTGAGCCGAAGGCAGAGGCTTTAACCCACTGAGCCACCCAGGTACCCCCAGGTAAGCTCTTACAAGCCAGATTTAAACAGTTCATATTGGGGCACCTGGGTGCCTTAGTTGTTAAGCCTCTACCTTTGGCTCATGTCATGATCCCGGGATCCTGGGTTCAAGTGCTACATCAGCCTCACTGCTCAGCGGGAGGCCTGGTTCTCCCTATCCCACTCCCCCTGCTTGTGTTCCCCCTCACTGTCTCTCTCTTTGTCAGATAAATAAATAAAATCTTAAAAAAATAAACAGTTCATATTAAAGGCATTAGACTTCCTTCTTTTTTTAAGTGATTTTATTTTTCTAGTTACAGAAAAATACATGCTTATATTATTAGAATATATGGAATATGCACACATATGAATATGAATATGTACACACATGAATCATGGAACACTACATCAAAAACTAATGAACTACATCAAAAACACATGGTGACTAATACAACGTAATAAAAGAATATATGGAAAGTTACACCAAGTTACACCAAGATGTGATCACTTTTAAAATTTGCATTTGAGGGATGCCTGGGTGGCTCAGTTGGTTGGGCGGCTGCCTTCAGCTCAGGTCGTGATCCCAGTGTCCTGGGATCGAATCCCACATCGGGCTCCTTGCTCGGCGGGGAGCCTGCTTCTCCCTCTGCCTCTGCCTGCCACTCTGTCTGCCTGTGCTCATTCGCTCCCTCTCTCTCTGACAAATAAATAAATAAAATCTTTAAAAAAAAAAAAATTTGCATTTGATGTATTTCTTTTTCATCTTTTTTCTATGCCTCTTTTACACAGTTGCGTTTACATCATTTATGCAGTACATAATTACATACTTAATCCATTTAACATACAAACTAGAAACTAAAAGATTGAGGTTTAACAGTGCTTGCCATTATCTCCAGTTATTTACCCAAAAGCTAGGACTTATTGACATGGTTAAGAGAGGGGAAGCTCTAGTAGATAGATGCCTGGCTTTGATAATTTAGAACTCTTCAGATACTCTTCCTCCTGTCAAGATTTGACCTAAAAGGAACACACTGTGGTTTTAGACCATACAAACTCAAAAAGTATGAATATAGTTCTCCTTTAACCTTCCCCCATCCCCTGAGCTGGCTAAAACCTGAGTTAATCATCTGAATGGAAGTGATATGTCATATGTGCAAAAGTCATGCGGCCACAGGCTTCATCCACCTCTTTGGAATTACCTGCCTCATAGGACTCACTGTATCACAGCTGACTTGACCTAAAGCATGCTTTCTGGATTCTAATATAAGCACACTTACTCTTTGTTGAGTACTTGTGTGTCAGGCATCTTTTCACAGCTGTATACTGATTCATGTAATCCTGTGAAGTATCCATTTTACACTTGAGGAAACTCAGTCACAGAGAGGCTAAGTAGTGTAAATTTGTTTTATTTCTACCTTTTTGAATACTAGAATACTATGTGCCAAGCTCTAGGCAAAGTATCTTACATGTTAGTGAAAGCAGTCAACTAATCAGTATAAGAATCTGGGCTCAGACTGGGTCTACAGCTGGAGCCTGTGCCATTAACCTCAGAGCTGCCCTCTGCAGTGTCTCAGTGAGGCACTCCGGATTTTAAGGAAACTGCCCTCAGCAGTTTAACAGATGACTTGTGGGTTGTCTGGGTGGCTCAGTTGTTTAAGTGTCTGACTCTTGATTTTGGCTCAGGTCATGATCTCAAGGTCGTGAGATGGAGCCCTGTGTCAGGCTCTGCACTGGGATTGAAGCCTATTTAAGATTCCCTCTCTTCCTCTAATCTATACCTCCCTCCTCCACTCCCTTCCTGCTCTCTCTCCCTCTAAAACAAACAAAGCAACATAAATGACTTGTGATTTTCTTTTCTCCAGATTGTACGAACGGATCTGAAAGAGTTAAGAGATTTCAATTTGGATGGTGCTCCTTATGGTTATACTCCTTTCTGTGATAGCCGAAAAGAAATGGATGGCTACAGGTTCTGGAAATCAGGGTACTGGGCCAGTCATTTGGCTGGGCGGAAGTATCATATCAGGTATTGAAAAAGGAGTATTCTTAATGCTGTTTGATTTTCTTTTCTTGAAAAATTTATTTTGCATATTTGAAATTGTGAATAGGTAATAAATTAATATGGTTCAAAAATAAAAATTATAAAATATATGCCCAGATTATTACAAAAAATAATCTTCCCAGTCTTTTCTGTCCTCTACTCAGTTCTCACTTCTACAACAGATAACCTCCTCTATTAATTTACTTTATGTCCTTCCGGAGTTTCTTGATTCTTACATTAACAACCAAATTTCTTTTATTTATTTATTTATTTGTTAGAGAGAGAGAGAGAGCACAGGCAGACAGAGTGGCAGGCAGAGGGAGAAGCAGGCTCCCTGCCAAGCAAGGAGCCCGATGTGGGACTCGATCCCAGGACGCTGGGATCATGACCTGAGCCGAAGGCAGCTGCTCAACCAACTGAGCCACCCAGGCATCCCAACCAAATTTCTTTTTATACACAAAATATACCGTCATATTTACAATTTTGTGCTTGCTTTATTTAATTTCTTTAGTAGATCTTAATCAGTGAGTTGAGAGACACCTTCCTTTTTACATCTACATATTATTCCACTATTTATGTTATTTATGGTATTTTATTGTGATATACTGCATTGCAGTGAATAATTAAATATGTCACTTAGTATATTTCAAATATATCTGTAGGACAAATTTCTAGAAGTAGAATTCCTAAGATGGACTGTGTAACATTACATTATCTGCTCTGGGCCGAGTGAAATGGGCTTCAATCCAGGTTTGGAAGACCTGGAAGGTAGCAGCATTTACAGAGATAAAGGTTGGGGTTTGGTGATTTCTTTATCATTAGTTAATGTTCTTGGTCCAGAAGATCTGTAACACTGGGTTTTTTTCCCCTGTGACATTTAAGACATCATCAGGATATCTTTGACTGATGGTTAGCTTTTATTACCTAATCTGCTGACATTTGGTAGAAGTATTCTTTTGTCAGAGATTAAAGGTAGCTAAATAAGGAAGGCAGTTGAATAAGGAAGAGTGACAAAGTGAGCTTGGTGGAAGAATATGGGTTTTGCAATAATTTCCTGAGCCACCTTTGAAGGAGCACATACTGACCCTGAGCTCCAGTGTAATGCCACTGCTTACTTTTTCAAAGAGAGGGCAGGATGTTTATCTGGTGACCATTATTCAGTGAGGTTACTTTTTCTGCTACAATCCATGGTTATAACAAGTATAACAAGTTCTTCTCTATCCAGTGCACTATATGTCGTGGATCTGAAGAAGTTTAGGAAAATAGCTGCTGGTGACAGACTCAGGGGACAGTACCAAGGTCTGAGTCAGGATCCCAACAGCCTTTCAAATCTTGATCAAGTAAGTGACTGTTTTTTTGGTTACACTTTCAGTGATGGGTATGCAATATTGTGTCAAGAATTGGATTATTACTTTCCTCTCACTTCTTTTCTCCATTGGAACAGTGTTTTGTTTCTTCATGGAAGGGAATTGTGCAGTGTTTGTGTGTGTGTGTGTGTGTGTAACATTTTTATCTATCCTGAAGAGGAGACATAGAAGTGAAAAATGATGTTAGTTTGGAGGGGAGATGGAGGGAGGATGCTGCCTCTTCAAACCATTACCATATCTTTTAATTTTGCACCTAAGATATCTTGATAAATTTGTTTCTCTGCCTGCTAGGAGTGATTTGTTTCTCTTTAGGAACTAATTAGCAAAGATTCACAGTAGATGATCTCACAATTTCCCTTTTTTTTTTTTTTTAAGATTTTATTTATTTATTTGTCAGAGAGGGAATGCGAATGCACAAGCAGGGGGGGTGGCAAGCAGAGGGAAGGAGAAGCACACTCCCCACTGAGGAAGGAGCCTGATGGAGGACTCAATCCCAGGACTTTGGGATCATGACCTGAGCTGAAGGCAGATGCTTAACTGACTAAGTCACCCAGGCATCCCTCCCTTTTTTTTTTTCTGTCAGAAGTCATGGTGTTTTTTAAGAAGTGTAGCCAAATCAATTTATTAATGCTAAATATTTTAAAGAGGTGAGATTATAGTTTGTTTTAGATTAGATACCTAGTTTTACATATTTTGTTTTGCTTAAGTCTGCCTTAAACATTTTTAAGATTTTGTTTATTTATTTGACAGAGATCACAAGTAGTCAGAGAGGCAGGCAGAGAGAGAGGAAGGGAAGCAGGCTCCCTGCTGAGCAGAGAGCCTGATGTGGGGCTCGATCCCAGGACCCTGGGATCATGACCTGAGCCAAAGGCAGAGGCTTTAACCCACTGAGCCACCCAGATGTCCCTGCCTTAAACATTGTTTTAAAATATTTTATTTATTTATTTGACAGCAAGAGAGTATAAGCAGGGGGAATAGTAGGCAGAAGGAGAGGGAGAAGCAGACTCCCCACAGAGCAGGTGAAGCCTGAAGTGGGATTTGATCCCAGGACCCTGAAACCATGACCTGAGCCGAAGACAGTCACTTAATCAACTGAGCCACCTAGGTGCCCCTGCCTTAAACATTTTAAAACTGTTATTGTGATATATAGCACCCATAAAGGAAAGCATACAAAACAAAAATATACCAATATATACATATTCATATGCATCAATGAATTACCACAAAGCAAATGCCTGTATACCACCATCTAGTTCCAAGAAATAGAACATTACTGGCATCCCAGCAGCCATCCTTCTTCTCTAACAGAAGTATCCAGTGTTCTAACTTTGGTGGTAATCACCTCAGTGCTTTTCTTTATAGAATTACTACTGTAACATGTATCCTTAAGTACTGTAGTTAGTTTTGCCTGTTTTTTTCTTCTCCCTACCTCAGTTGTATCTTAAAAGCTATACTCTTGTGTCTAATTTCTTTTGCTCAACATTATGTTTGTGCCATCCATCCATTTTGTTGTGTGTAGTGAAACTTTTATATTTGGGTTGTTTTCCATGGATAATGGTGCTGTGATCATTCATGCAACTGTCTTGATGCACATGTACACGTATTTCAGTTGTGTGTACAACTACATGTGGAATTACCAAGTCATCAGATTTGTATATTTATCTTTATTAGATTTTTCAAACAGTTTTCCAAAGTAGTTCTAATTTATACTCCTACCAGCCATGTAAGAATTCCTGTTGCTCTGTGTTTTGACCAGTACTTATTGTCAGTCTGTTAATTTGGTATATGTGAACTACCCATCCTATGTGGCTTTCATTTAGAGAGTTACTACAGTTACATTTTATTTTACTTTATTTTATATTTTTTAAATATTTTATTTCTCAGAGAGAAAGCACAAGCAGAGGGAACAGCAGGCAGAGGGAAAAGCAGCCCTTCCAATGAGCAGAGAGCCCGATGAGGGACTCAATCCTATGACCCTGGGATCATGACCTGAGCCCAAGGCAGATATTTAACTGACAGAGCCACCTAGGTGTCCCTACATTTTATATAATTATTAATGAAGTAGGATTTTCATCTGCCATTTTAATTCCCTTGTTTTCTCTACTATATATTTTTGAGTTATTTTCTCAGTGGTTGTCCTGATGATTATCATTAAAACACTTTAACTTATTACAGTTTGGTTTGGGTTTATTAAGAACTTAATTTCAGAAGCATACAAAAACTTTGTTCCTATATAGCTGTGTTCTCCTTCTTCCCAAACTTTTACTATAATACAGTTTGTATGATATATTGTATATATCCTGTATTATATACCCAGCAACACAGATTTATAATTACTGCTGTTTGTAATTGTTTTTAAACCAGGGGAAAAGGGAGTTCTAAATAAGAAATACACTGATATTATCTTACATATTTACCTACATACCTTTACTGGTGCTTTTTATTTCTTCATGTAGATTTGAGTTCTGTCTAGTGTCCTTTTCATTTCAGCCATTGGACTCCCTTTAGTATTTCTAATAGGTGGCTCTGGAGCTATACAGACTCTTGGGAAATATGTAATTTTCTCCTTTGGTGGTTTTTGTTGGCTAGTTTTACTGGATATAAAATTTTTGCTTGACTTTTTTTTCCCCTTCTCATATTTTTCTTTGATTATATTGTCCCAGAGACTGTTAGCCTCCATGTTTTGTGATGAGATATCAGCTGTTAATCTCGAGAATCCCTTACCTGACAAGTCACTATCTCCAGTCTTTTCTTTTGATACTTTGGTTATGATGTAGCTAGGTTGGGTCTCTTTTGAGTTAATCCTACTTGGAGTTCATTGAACTTCTTGAATGTGTAGATTTATGTTTTTCACCAAATTTGGGAAGTTTTATTTAAGTATTATTCCTGCCTCTTTTTCTCTCCTCTTGGGACTCCCGTTGTACGTGTTCATATATTTGATGGTTTCCCAGAGTTCCCTGAGCTCTTTTTATTTTTCTTCATTCTTCTTTCTGCTCCTGGAAAATCTTAAGACTGAGAAATCTCAGTTGATTTATCTCCAGTTGACCTGAGTATTTTTTCTGCTGCTCACATCTGTGGTTAAACCCATCTAGTGAATTTTCATTTAAATTATTGTGTTTTTCAACAGCAGATTTTATTTGGTTCTTTTGTATAGTTTGTATCTCTCTATTCTCTAATTTTTGAAACATCATTCTCATACTTTCCTTTAGTTCTTTTAGACTTGGTTTCCTTTGTTCCTATTTGAACGTATTTAAGATACCTGCTATTAAGTCCTTGTGTTGTAAATCCAATGTCTAGGCCTCCAAAAGTATAGTTTCTATTGATTACTTTTTGCCCCTGTATATGGATTTTGTATATTTGGTAATTTGTATGTCTCTTCATTTTTGTTGAAAATTGAAAATTTCAAGTAACATAGTGTGGCAATTCTGGATATCAGACTTTCTCCCCTCCCCAGGGATTATTGTTGCTGCTTATTGCAGTAGTAGTTGTTTGTTTTTGAACTTTTTTTTAAAATTAAATTTAATTTTTTTTCAGTGTTCCAAAAGTCATTGTTTATGCACTACACCCAGTGCTCCATGCAATACATGACTTCCTCAATACCCACCACCAGGTTCACCCAACCCCCCACCTCCCTCCCCTCCAAAACCCTCAGTTTGTTTCTCAGAGTCCACAGTCTCTCATGCTTCATCTCCCCCTCCAGTTTCCCCCAACTCACTTCCCCTGTCTAACTCCCAGTGTCCTCCATGTTATTCCTTATGCTCTACAAGTAAGTGAAACCATATGATAATTGACTCTCTCTGCTTGACTTATTTCACTCAGCATAATCTCCTCCAGTCCCATCCATGTTGATACAAAAGTTGGGTATTCATCTTTTCTGATGGAGGCATAATACTACATTGTATATATGGGCCATATCTTCTTTAGACCCATTCGTCTGTTGAAGGGCATCTTGGCTCTTTCCACAGTTTGGCGACTGTGGCCATTTCTTCTATGAACATTGGGGTACAGATGTCTCTGCTTTTCACTACATCTGTATCTTTGGAGTAAATACCCAGTAGTGCAATTGCAAAGTCATAGGGAAGCTCTATTTTTAATTTCTTAAGGAATCTCCACACTGTTTTCCAAAGTAGCTGCACCAACTTGCATTCCCACTAACAGTGTAAGAGTGTTGCCCTTTCTCCACATCCTCTCCAACACTTGTTGTTTACTATCTTGCTAATTTTGGCCATTCTAACTGGTGGAAGGTGGTATCTCAATTTGATTTTGATTTGAATCTCCATGGCTAATGACGATGAACATTTTTTCATGTGTCTGTTAGCCATTTGTATGTCTTTGGAGAAGTGTCTGTTCATGTCTTCTGCCCATGTTTTTGAACTTCTTAAATCAGTTCTGTGAAGTCTACATTTTTGGTCTGCCTGATTAGCTTAGTGGTCAGTGAAAATTGGACAGAGATTCCCTTAAGTATTCAGAACCACTAAGACTTCCATTCTTTGCCCACGGCCTCTGGGTGCATGTTGGAACCATCTTCAGCAGTCAGCCAGGCAGTTTTACACTCTATCTTCTTTGTTGCATAGAGCCTCGGATCAACTGGAGATGAGAGCTTATGGCTTTATTAGATCTTTCTTCCTCATGCACACACCACTAAGTATGCTCAGAGCCTTATACATGTGCATGGCCTTCTCTTTTCCCGGGAATATATATTTTCTTTTCAAAGCCTCCTATGGATAGCTTATTCTTTTGTTTCTCCTGTTAAGAATTTTGCTTACTGAGACTTTTGAGTGGCTCAGTCAGTTAAGCATCTGCCTTCACCTCAGGTCATGATCCCAAGGTCCTGGGATCGAGTCCCCCATCAGGCTCCTTCCTTAGTGGGGAGTGTGCTTCTCCCTCCGTCTGCCTCCCACACCTCCTGCTTGGGCTTTCATGCTCTTTTGCTCTCTTTCTCTCTGACAAGTAAATAAATAAAATTGTTGGAAAAAAAAAGAATTTTGTTTAGTATATTCTTTGCTCACTTCATATAGCCTCAGAAAGCTTAACATAATCCTTAGATGCTACAAAGGAGAAGCTTTTTATCACTGGGTTAAGTTCAAGTGAGACTGAATAGAAACGGGCCTGTATAGTACAGTCTTCAAATAATGGCTCTGCTTTGGGAATGAAGATTGAAACATCTTCAGCCTTGTTCTCCTTCTGCCAGTATGGGAGTGCAGGCTTTTATTTTTTGAGGCTGATGGGGACCAGGGAGAATAGGAATAGAGTAAGTTCAGATGCCTCAAAATTCACTGTTATCAACATCCGAGCATTTTTTTTGTTGACTTTTAGTTGCTTCTTAGGTTGCTGCAAACCTTTGGTTAATTTTCGGAGTTCTGAAAAAAGTTGATTCTGTTTTTATCATGTTTTTGGCTGCTTTTGTGGGGAGGTGAATTTTCAGAGCTCCTTACTCTACCATTTTTGCTGATGTTCCTCATTGTGGTTTTATTTTGCATTTCCATTATTAATATAATGAAGTTAAGTGCCATTTAGTGTGTTTATGGCCATTTAGGTCTTCTCTTTTGCGATATGCTTATTTATTTAAGCATTTGGGTTGTTTGAAATTTTTTCGTGATTTACATGCATTCTTTATACTGATAGTGTATCCTTTGTTATATATGTTGCAAAAATTCCCACTTCAACTCTCTCAGTGTTATCTTTTGTAGGCAGACTGGTCAGTATTTTCTATTATGATTAATGCTTTTTGACCCCTATTAAAGCCACAAAGATACTTTTTTTATATATGCTTTATTGTTTTTTTTATATGCAAATCTATTCCAGTAGGAATTTTTTTTTTTAAGTTTTACTTTATTTATTTGACAGAGAGGGAGAGATCACAAGTAGGCGGAGCAGCAGGCAGAGAGAGGGGGAAGCAGGCTCCCTGCTGAGCAGAGAGCTCGATGCGGGGCTCGATCTCAGGACACCGAAATCATGACCTGAGCCAAAGGCAGAGGCTTACCCCACTGAGCCACCCAGGTGCCCCAGGAATTTGTTTTTGAGATAGAGTTCAACTTTCATTTTTTATGTACACATACAGTTATAGAAATTCTTTTTTTAATGAAATGCACTGCTCTACAATACCATCTTTGTCAGATATGAAGTCTTCATGTATACATGGATCCATTTCTGGGTCTTCTAGTTTTTGATTAGTCTGTTTGTCTATCTTCACATCCATACTGTAAATATCTCAGTTACTATAGTTCTAAAATAAATTGTGATATTCAATAAATTAAATCCTCCCACCTCATTCTTCAAGAATGTCTTAGAGTATTCTTTGTCCTTTATTTTCTCATACACATTTTAGAATGAGCTTGTTAAGTTTAGGAGGAAATAAAAAAAAACACTTGGCTAGGGTTTTATATTTGGGTTGTGTTTAATTTCTCCCAATGCAGATTGTTTTCCTCATAGATACCTTGTACATCTTCATTAAGAGTTATTTTTAAAAGCTTTTGTTTCTGTTTATTGCTGGTTTCTGGAATTGCAATTGATTTTTGTTCATTGTTGTATTCAGGTACCCTGCTAATCTGTATATACTTTTGCTTTTCTAGATATGTAACCATATATCTATAGATAATGGCAGTTTTACTTTTTCTTTTCCAATCTTACATTAAAAAATTTTTTGGGGAGTGCCTGGGTGGCTCAGTTGGTTAAGCATCTGCCTTTGGCTCAGGTCGTGATCCAAGGGTGTTGGGATTGAGCCCTGTGTTGGGCTCCCTGCTCAGCAGGAAGTCTGCTTCTCCCTCTCCCTCTGCTTTTCTACCTCTGCTGTGCTTGTGCTTGCTTTGGTTCTTTCTCTCTCTCAAATAAATAAATAAATAAATAATATAAAAAAATTTTGTTTTCTTGCTTTCACTATTTACTGGGACTTCTATAATGTTGGATGGAAATATTAATAGTGGACATTCTTGACTCAAAAATACTGAAAGTATTCAGCATTTCATCACTAAGTATGATGTTTGTTGTAGATATCTCCTATTCACATTAAAGAAGTTCCTTTTAGTCCTTATTTGCTACTTAAAAGATCTCTTGCATTAAATTTTGTAGATTTTTGACATCTGCTAAAATAATATGATTTTTCTCTTTTATAACTGTAAATATAGAAATTTTATACCTAAGTATAATTTCTGAATTATAATCCAACTGATCATGATTTATTATTTTTTTAGATAGTCCTGGATTTGGGGGGCAAATATTTGTTTAAGAATTTTGCATTTATGTTGTTATGTGATACTGGCTTATAATATCTCTGTCAGATTTTGGTATTGAGTCTTAATTAAATGAGTTGGGTTGTGAGTTTGTTTTTTTTTTTTCATTTACCGATAGTTGGTTTTTATAAGATTGGCTTTATTTCTTTCTTATATGTTTGGTGGAATCACTAGTGAGGCCTCTAATTTCTTTGTGCTTAAATTATGATTTCAGTTTCTCTAATAGTTATGAGTCTGTTGACATTTTTTAATTACTTATTTTATCAGTGTTTTTGTTAAGCTGTCTCTAAATTTCTTAACACAGCATCATGAAGTTGCTTGTACTATCCTCTGATTCTTAAAAACTGCATATAACTTACATATAGTGCCATGCTCAGATTGTAGGTGCACTGTATAATCAGTTTTAGAAAATGTGTATCAAAAAAAAAAAAAAAAGAAAAAGAAAATGTGTTCCAAGAGCCAGAATGCTTTCGTCGGACCAGTTGTCTGTTTAAAGTCCTATAGTATCTATACTGGTATCTTCTCTCTCTCTTTCTCTCTTAAAAATTCCTGACATCACTTATTGTGCCTTTTTTTTCCTTTATCACCTCACCAAGAATTAAAGAAGCATCTTTTAATGTTTTTCATCCTATCAATGTGTTTCTTTTCTATTTCACTAATTTGTTCTTTTTCATACTTCTTACTTTCCTTAAATTTGTTAATTTTTTTTTCTGATTTCTTGAGATAGGTGTTTAGTTCATAATTCTTATTCTTTTCTAGTACATGCATTTGAAAATGATCAGTTTCTGTGTCAGCAAAACTTTGGCTGTATTCCCTACATTTTAAATGTAGTATTTTCCTTGTCATTTAGTATAGCATATTTCTAGTTTCCAATGTGATTTCTTCTTTGATTTATGAGTTATGTAGAAACTATTCCAAATACATGGGAATTTTCTAGATGTATTGTTATTAATTTCTAGCTCAGTTGCTTTATGGTTTGAGGAATTCTTCTGTATGATTTCAGGCATGTGAAGTTTGTTGACCCAAATGTGATTGGTTTTGGTAAACATTTCATTTGGTTTTATATCCTGTAGATATTAGATATAGGCCATTAGGTCAAATTATGGTTTTTTTTTTTTAATGTTTGTTATAGATTTCTATTAGTTACTGAGAGAAAATTCTGTTTAAAAGATTTTTCTGGGGGCAGCTGGGTGGCTCAGTGGGTTAAAGCCTCTGCCTTCGGCTCAGGTCATGATCTCAGGGTTCTGGGATTGAGCCCCACATGGGGCTCTCTGCTCAGCAGGGACCCTGCTTCCCCCTCTCTCTCTGCCTTCCTCTCTGTCTACTTGTGACCTCTATCTGTCAAATAAATGAATAAAATCTTTAAAAAGAAGAAAAGATTTTTCTATATTGTGGTTTCTTCCTCATCTCTGGTTTTGTCAGATTTTGCTTTATGTATTTTTAGACTATAACATTAGGTATCTGAAAAACTTACAAGTCATATATATCATACAAATGAACCTTTAATAATTTGGGGGGGTCCTGGACTCTTAAAATGTGCTTCACCTAATATTGGTGCATCTATTCCAGTTTTCCTTTCAGTTAATGTTATGTGGTATATTGTTCTTATCCTTCTGTTTTCAGTTTTTCTCTATCCTTATGTTTTAGTTCTATTTCTTATAAATAGCTTATATCTGTTGGTTTTTATGTTTGGTATAACAATCATTTAATTTGAACATTTAGTCCATTTATAGTTAATATATTCACTGGTAAGACTGGCTTTTCTAGTATTTCAGCTTATTCCATGTGTTCTGTTTCTTTTATCTCCTTAGTAATTTTCTTTCAGATTAGCTTAAACTATATATATTTTTTTTTTCTTTTTTTAAGATTCTTAAATTTTTAAGTGATCTCTACACCCAACATAGGGCTCAAACTCAAAAACCCCAGGATCAAGAGTTGCATGCTCCACCAACTGAGCCAGCTGGGTGCCCCTTAAACTATATACTTTTTTTTTTTTTTACAGTTTTTTAAATGATTATTTTAGAGATTATAATACGCATTTCTGAATTGCAAAGGCTAATATATTAATTGATATATCTTATTCACCTACCAGAAAGTGCAAAAACATTAGCACAGTGCTTCTCAAATTTTAGCATATATACCAGATTCACTTGGAGAATTTGTTGAACCATTAATTCTTGGGTCCCATCCCACAGCCCAATTCAGTAGGTATATGATATGGTACAAGAACCTGCATTCCTAGAAGCTCCTTGCTGTAGTCTGCATACCAGGTTTGAGTAATACTGGCCTTAGAACTCACTGACTCCACTTATCCTCATCCAGCCTGAATGGCTATTGCCTTGTATTTTAGATTTCACTATATTTTAAACCCCAGAAGTATTCTCCTATAATACAAGCATTATCTATTTATAAGATTTAGATTGGCTTACATGGTGGCCTTGCATTCTTCCTGCATTTCTGGATTTCCATATAGGATCACTTTCCATCTGCCTAAAGAATATTGTTTAATTTTCCTTAGTATAAGTTTACTAGTAACAGTTTTTTTTTTCAGTTTTTCTTGTCTGTGAGTGTTTTTTATTTTACCTACACAATTAAATATAATTCATGTAACATAAAATTTACCATTTTAACCATTTTTAAGTATACAGTTCAGTGGTATTAAGTACATTCACAGTGTTGTGCAGCTGTCCATCTCCAGAACTTTTTCATCATCCCAAACGGAAACTCTGTACCCATTAAACAATAGTTTCCCCTTCTTTCCTCTTCCCAGCCCCTGGCAACCTCTATTCTATTTTCTATCTGTATGAATTGGCCTATTCTAGATACTTTCAGAATTAGACAATAATTTTCCTTTTTGCACCTGGCTTATTTCACTTTGTATAATGTTTTCAAGTTTCATCCATGTCATAGCATCTATTAGAATTTCCTTCCTGTTAAGATGGAAGAATATTCCAGTGTGTGTGTGTGTGTGTGTGTGTGTGTGTGTGTGTACACACCATATTTTGTGTATGCATTCATCTGTTGATGGACATTTGGCTTATTTCCAGCTTTTGACTATGGTGAATAATGCCTCTTTGAACATTGGTATACAAGTATCTGTTTATGTCCCTGCTTCATTTCTTTTGTGTATATACTCAGAAGTAGAATTTCTGGATCATATTGGTTGTTTGTGTCCTAAGACAGTGGGACATTTTATTGTGTCAAACTCAAAAGGGTTGCTGAGGAGAAAAAGCTTCAAAGCATACAGTTGGCTCAAAAACATGAGAGCTTCATCTACTTGGGATCAAGCCCCAGTTGACAAGGTGGATTCAGAGTTTCTTTTATGCAAAACTGTGAAGTATAAAACCACACTCTATGCTTAGTTAACTTTCAAGAGGCACTAGCATTTTTTTCTTAGAATTACCCTCATGGAGGGAAGTCTAGGTGCAGGTTATTTGTGAGTTTTAAGCTAAAATTTTTCAAGTGCTTGTCATAGGTAGATGTTTTGAGTCTTCTAAACTTCATGGTTTTAAAAAACATCACAAATAAATATTTTATCTTCTCTAAGGTTTTTAATAGACCCTTTCAGTTCTAAAAATTTATGATTGGTATGTGATATGTAATGAGCAGCTATCATCACTAATTTGCTGTGCATTAATTTAAATATCCCCCAGAACCTTAGATTGTTGTGTTTTATTTTCTTTTTACCAAACAGGATTTGCCCAATAATATGATCCATCAGGTGCCAATTAAATCACTCCCTCAAGAATGGCTTTGGTGTGAAACGTGGTGTGATGATGCCTCTAAGAAAAGGGCAAAAACAATAGATTTGGTAAGTTGTCTGTGGTTCTTTTCTGCATCTTAGTCCAGTGTAATTTACAACTAGATCATTACTAACACATAGAGTCTTATTTAGTCTTCTTCGTAGTTGTGCAGGTTGCGGACTGCAGCATGTCTTACAGTAACATCCATAGATCTCTTCAGCTTACAGCAGGCATCCAAGTCCTCTAGTGTCTGATTGGGCTGTTTTCGCTACTTAAAATCAGTAAAGTTACTACTTGTCTTACGGGATTATCTCTGTGCCTTCCGATTTTACCACAGGAACTTTCTTTTCCTGCTTTCCTGTCACTCCCCACAACTTCGTAGAAGCTTTATGTGACCCACTACCACATTGCTTTTACTAATCTGTCATCTGATTCCTCAGTGTTATTCTTTTTGTTCAGTTGGGATTTATAACCTAAGAACAGGCACACCTTTGAATTCCATATCATGTTCCCTGTCTTCAGCTTGGTTGAAGTTTGTGATTTGGGTTTCCACAGTGTAATAATCCAATGACCAAAGAGCCCAAGCTAGAAGCAGCTGTTCGAATTGTCCCAGAGTGGCAGGACTATGACCAGGAGATCAAGCAGCTACAGACCCGCTTTCAGAGGGAGAAAGAGATGGGAATACTGGATAAGGAGAAGACAATACAAGAGTCACGCTGGGAAGGTAGGTCCAACCTTTGGTTTTAGGGAAGTACTTATTTGAGTTTCTGATTTGTGTTTATTGCAAAAACAGTAGAATAATTAATAAAAGGAACCTCAGCCCTTCTGTCTTGACATCAACCAGTGTATATTTTTCTTTTTCTTTTTTAGTTGTCCTAAATGGTATGTATTAATACACTTCCTCTCCTCTTTGCTTTACCTTTTTTCTTTCTTTCTTTCTTTTTTTTTTTTTGAGAAAAGGTGCTTTAATTGAGATTATTGTTATTTAGGGTTGTGAGTTTTGTGATATAAGACAAGCAGGGAGTCTTCTGGTGGCCTGCTTGAGTATGAGGCTCTAGGTCCTTACCTCCATCTGACAAGCCTGATACTATTTTGAGGATCTCTTGTTAGATTCCTTGGTTTTTTTTTTTTTGTTTTTTTTTTTTAATTAAATTTCTCCAGGCACTAGTAAATGAACATGTTTAGGATCAAGACAAAGTAGATATTGATTTGAAAAAAGTGTTTTTTCAAAGAAGAATATTGGGGTGGAGAATGCAGTGTTTGTATTTAATTTAGGTTAAGAAGGGAAGGGACTAAATCTTCATGTAATTTCCCTACTCTTTGTACATCTCAAATGGTATACAGTTGACAAAAATCATTAGAATACAAAAATTACGTTTTAAAAACTATTAATAAGCTGAGATCTGGATTTTTAACATTTATTCAGCTCAAAAGTAATTCTGAAAAAGGAATTATAGAACATGGATCTTGAGTGATTCACCTCATTATCTTGAAGACTGTACCATGATGTATCATGGCCAAGAGACTGAATATTCAGCATAAAAATAATGGATATTCACTAGTGAAGCTGAAGATACATTGGTAAAGAATGTAGACATACTGTTCAAATAAGAGGAGAACACAAATAATAAGTGGAGTTGAGGAAATAATAATCACATTTAAGGAATCTGTCATTAATATATGCTCCATTGAGAAAATATGCTTATTAATACTGATGATACCATTTGTTGGGGAGACAGTGAAGAAACTGCTCTGGGTCTGCCTTGCTGAAGCTTTGTGCATTAGAACAATCCTTGTTAAAAAGCAATAAATTGGGGTGCCTGGGTGGCTTAGTTGGCTAAGTGTCTGACTCTTGATTTTGGCTCAGGTCGTGATGCCGAGGTTATAACAGCAAGTCTAGCTGTCAGGCTCTGCTGGGTGTGGAGCCTGCTTAAGATTCTCTCCCTCTCTTCATGCCCCCTCCCACTGTCTCTTAAAAAAAAAAAAGGCAATAAATCAGCTGTCAGGAACCATTAGCATGTTTATTCCCTCAGTAATTCCTTTCTTGAGAATTTACCTGAAAGAAGTAAGTCCATACAAGGAAAAAGTCATATACATGGAAAAATTTATTATTTATAAACCAAAAGCATTAAAAACAGTTTAAACATCCAAGAATAGAGAATGCTAAATGGGCTTCACTTTTATTTAGGAAAATGTTTATATGTTATTAAGTGAAAGAAGAAGACTCCTGACTTAAAATGTATGCATTTTTACCAGAAGTAAATATTGTATTTGTGAAAACAGTTCTGCTGGAGTGGGCATATGTGGGTAGTTTCAGTGTTTTTAAAAACAAAAAGGCCTTTTAAATTTTGTTTTTGTTTTCAAAATATAATACAAGCACACCAAACCAAAGGTCCTAAAATTTAAAAAGAGGGATAAAAGGGAGGTGGGGCCATAATTAATAAGTTACAATATTGGAAAAATCCAGTCTGTATTTTTGTAACTTGAGGATAAACCATTTTATTTTCAGTTGTTCTCTTTTCTCATAGGATCTCAGAAACGAGAAGAGTTATGATCTTCATTCATGGGAGAACAGGAAATTACACCATTTGAAAAACACTTTTTATATTAAATGCTAGTTTTTTTTCTGATCTGTCTTTACAACTGCTGATAAACTGGCTGGGCAGGTCTGCCACACCTTTTGATTCTGAGCATTTGACTTTGACTTCTGCACACCAGTGGTGGGCTCTGGATCTTTGGAGTTAAGGCTCTATTGGATTTGTACCTCAGAGGAAGACAAGTGGCTGATCTTTTGAGACTCTGTAAGGAGTGATCTTCTAACCAGAGGGAAAATGGTGAAGGCAACTGGGAGAAAATAAGTCCTGTGGTGCCCACACCCAAGAGCACACACATGCTGCACCGCCACAGGAAGCCATCCAGGTGGAGTCGCCATGTTCTTCCTTACCTCAGTTTACTGGCAGCGGAGCTCAGTCTGCAGCTCAGTGCTGTGGTGGCAGAAGCTGTGTGGCAGAAGTCTTGTCCAGGGTCCACACACCTTGAGGTTTATGCCAGTGCCGCTCCTGTGTCCTTTTGTTCTCTTCCCCAGCATTAGGTTCATTGTCAAATTGAAACCAACCAACAATCATGTGTCCTTGGGGTTGGCTTGTTGCAGATTAATTTGGGGATGGGATGGGGTGGGTTGGGGTGAGGATAGGGAAAATATCAGGAATAGGAGGACTCTGAGGTGTTCACGGGGGAGGTGAGGAAGACAGAAATTGGCCATTCTCTTTTATAAATCATTAGTACCATGTGACTAATTTGAAATGAAAACATGATTCTTATTCCCCACCCAACCCCAGTAAACTTTTTAGGTAATTGTTTTGTAAACAATTTTTGTATTTTGAATGTCTTTGCTTTTTCTTCCCACTTTCAAAAAAAATGTCTGTTATTGATTTCCTTACTGGATATACCCATAGTGAGCCCCTCTGATGATCCATCTTGCAAGGCTCAGGCTCCCTCAGGAAGGTCATCGCATAATCCATCCCTCTGTTCCTGGGGAAGAATGGGGGGTTCCTCTCTCAGACGTAGGCAAAGTTGGGTTGACTCTTCTCTGTGAAGGACTCCCAGAGCTGAGAAGAGGAGGAGTGTTGACTGTGTAATTTGTGTTTCTCTGTACACTGGTCTGTATTCCTTTTAGTTTAGTACTGTGGGTTGCCTTTGGTTTGCCACAACTGCCCATGTACCACCTGTTCTGACTGTACATAATCACATTTCAACATTAGCCCTTTAGTCACTGCTTTTAGTGTTTTTACTTTAGCAGCCCAGAATGGCCCTTCTGGAGTAGCCTCTCCTGGTGAGTAGGCAATGCAGGGAGGCACCCACAGGGAGTCTTATGGTGTTTTGTTGGCCTGCATGGGCGTAAGGCTCTAGGACCTTCCCTCCATCTGCTCAGGCTGCAAGGTGTAGCAGCAAGAGCACTCCCATGGACTGCACCTCCTTCTAGTGTAAACTGCTTTTGTCTCTAATATTTTGCCTCCTTTTTAAAAACATGAGGAAGGACTACAGATGAATAGCTGAATCCTCACTCTTCCACATCAGGGAACAATGATTTGCAGTCTTTTTTTAAAAATCAAAGTCTTACAACAAATATTAAATAATTTTTTCCATATTCACATAAGCAAAAATTACCTTAGGAGTCAATCTGAAGGAGCTTTTCAGTTTTGCTTTTGTAATTAAATTAAAAATTGGGAAGAGGGGAACTCAAAAGATTTTTAGATAAATGTATCCAAGACTAAAAAGTCCCTCAGAATCATTGCTGTTGACAAGTATGTAGCTTGAGTTTTCCTTGCCCTGCTGCTCACCTGGTCAGAGCAACTGAAGGGATAGAATCAATGAGAGCAAAAAACATTTGCTCAGCTTCATCTTAAATTTAATTAAGCCTTCAGAGAGTCTTCTGCTGCTGCTGTTTCGGTTTACAACTGTAAAAGGAATTGTGCATTTTCTGAGTTTATTTTCTGGGAGATTGAACAAGAAATACTGAAGGCATTCAGGTATGCTTTTTAAATGCTGATTCCCTTGGGACATGGAACAGGTCACCTTTCTTCATGTCTTTCCACCAAGTGTTTTATGCATATTCCATGTGAGGAAGGTACAGTGGTGAAATCTGTTCTCTTTGTAGTATGTGTGTCCTCACTGCCCTTACCCATCACCACCCTAACATAAGTCTTACCAATAGCTGAATCTATGTAAGACCCAGTTTGCTTTTGAAGTAGTCTAAGGCCTTCCTTCTCTTGGTTCATGTGTCGTTAGCATCTGTCAGGATGAACCTCTAATGCCCTAGGAAATGATAATACCACTAAAATTTGGTCTTGGTCAGCTTTTTCTGTGTCTCTACTATGTGAAAGCAAATTGTGACCGAAAAGATAGATTTTTTTTTTTCCAAGAAGCAAGAGCTGATTACACTGAAACACTCAAGCTTCTGGAAACTATTCACTGTGCATTTTTTTAAACTATCATTTGTTTATATTTAATGGATTTTTGTCTCATCATGCCATAATAGAAGAAAAGTTTCTTTCTGAATCAGTGCCAGAGTAATGTAAAATAATGTGACATGTCAGTGACATGCAGCAGTGTGAATTTTTATGTTCTATGAACAGTGGTATTTGAGATCAAAACCCATGCACACAACCTGCTGCTGGAACTGTAGGGACATGACTGTGTTTGTTTTAAAATTGTACTCAATACTTATCACACTGAGAATGATGACACATTGGTTTTCCATAAGGTTGATAAAGTGTAGAATCTCAAAATGTGGCATTTCAAATGGAAACATACATATATTTGCCTATCTACTACACACATATGCCTCATGGTAGGCCCATGTGTTGTGTGAACTCAGCTCGTGGGAGAGCAAAGATTATTAATAGAAATCATTTCCAGGAATGGAGCTTAATGAACTTTGCTGTCCTCAAGTCCTCCTATGAATAACCTTTGCCTTGTTGCAGGGACTCAGTCCCTGGATGAAGGGCCGAAGGCTAGGAGTGGCATTGCAGTTTTCAAAGAGACTGGCCTAAGTAATAGAAAGGAAATCCCAGTTTCCTTTAGCTGGGAGTTATACTAGAAGGACACCACGATTTGGAATAAGTCAGACACGGCCCTCCTAGCAACAAATAAAATTATTCTCCTTACCCACCTCTACCCTAGGAGTAAATCTGGGTACTTAAAAGCAGTCCTTTTCTAAAATTGTCATGAGTGATTAAAAGAAATAATTCAACTTAAATTACAAGGGAATTTCTAGTGCATTTTTAAAATATAATGTTAGTGCTATGGCATCAAATTTCATGGAAATGGAAATGTTTTGGTAAGATCACCTAATGGAAACTGTTTGTTGGCAACAACAAATGGAAGGTGGATTGTGTGCAAAATTACTTAAATATCCCATTGTTGTGTAATTTTAATAATTTTTTAAGTATTTGATTTTATGGGGATTTTTTTTTGGGATGATGAGTTAAAAATAGCTATCATGTCTAGTTTGGGGATGACATTTTTTTACTTCATGTTTTCCCTGCTTGATGTAGTGGGGGAAGACCTCAGTCATGACTTTGGTAATTACCTGATTGAATTCAAGCTAATTAGACTTCATTAACTCAGGTTGTAATTGATATTTCAAACTCTCTGGAGGATACCAGTTTTCTTTCATTTGGTATTTGATCTCTTGATCTAATACAGAAATGACACTTCTGGGTAGCTGTGAGTTACTGCATGGAGTAGTGGATCTGTTCTCTTCAGGGTGCCATCGAGTGCTGACAGTTTATAAAAAGAAACCACAAAATCAGCTTTAAGCAGCTGCATGCTCCCCAAAAGTAGTGCATTAAGTTTAAACTCCTTGATAATGATTTTCCAAGCAAGAGGCTATCTCCTGAGTCTTAAATTACCTAGCAACACAGAGACCAAATGTGGAAGATTTAAGAGGAAACAAGTTAGGTTATGAGCTAAGACTATCCCACCTGTAATTTATGCATTGCCTTACTTGTCCCCATTTAGATTTCCAGAGACGGGGCATAATTCCTCTTCAAAATAAAAGTAGCAAAATCTAAGTCAACAATTTGAGAAAAAGATTATCATATTTTCCCACCAGTTATCACCTTGTTATTACAGTTGTTATTACCTTGGTAATAACAAGGTAAACCTAGAAAAATGAAAAATGTTAGAGTTTTTAAAGAAACCTATGTATTAGAAAACCTTCTTTAAGACTATTTTATTTTACTGTAATTCTGTTCCATCAAATGCAACATAGGTCCAGGTGCTGCCCCTTGTTTGGGAACAAGCACTGGGGCTCTAAATGTCTGCAGAATCCTCTGTACCTGAAGTAAACTGAGAATGAATTTCCTGGTACTGTACTGAAAATAAGGTCTGCTCAACACAATAAACTTTTCCTTGTCTTCTTTAAAACCATCTGGTCAGTCATTCAGCTTTTATATTTAGGAAGGACATAATCATTAGAACTCAAAGTTCCACCCTTTCATGTGACAGAAGCAGGCTTAGACAGGAATGAGAGCTTTACCTGAATGTCTCCTCTGGTGTTGGAGCTGGGTCCAGTTGCTGTCAATTCTCTGGATTCTTACAGTAAAACCCATGCCTCTTCAAGGTCTCCAGCCTTGGGGAACTGCCACAGGTGGGGTCTTGAAGGCAAGCTGCCCTAGAAGGCTAACTGTAACAAGAAGGATGGCATAAAATTTGAACATTTTGCACATTCTTTGAACTCCTACTCGGGCTAGACTTGAAAATATGGTTCTTGACATTCAGATGCTCATTGGACACTGCAAGCTAGTATAATGAGTGATCTTGCTGAGGTCTAGGTCAGGGAATGGGACCTTGTGGCTGTGACATGCAACAGAGGACACCTAAGTTGGAAGAGAGGAGGGATTTATTTGGCAGTCAGGAAAAGCTTCTACAAATGACACTTAAATTGAAGCCTGAGGAATAAGTAGGAGTTATCTGTGTAGGATGTGGGAGGCAGGGATGGAAAGGGAGGAGCAGGAGCTAGTGTGTCTCATTTAAGGAGCTGTAAGTGAAACTAGAGTTGTATCTTGGAGAGACGTTCCGAGGCAGGGATCTGAGTTTGATCTGCAAGAAAGCCCAAGTGGTTTTTAACTGGGTACCAACATGAAATTGGCTTTTTCTTGTAATGAACTTTTTTATTGGCAAATAGCACATAAGGACCCAAGGACACAAACACATCTTGATGGATTTTCAAGGTGAAGACTTGTGTAACCATTACTGAGATAAATAAAAGAAAGTTGGATTTTATTTTAAATAACATTTAAACATCTCATTACCATCTGGCTTCCTGTAAATGGCAAGAGTGTCTTGTATCAGACAAACCCTCCTATTGATAATTATACACATTTTTGAAATGCACTAGAAAGTGAGGAAAGTGACCAAGACAGGCAAAAACTAGAGGGGACTCTATCCACTGAAAGAAGAGTTAACACGTTGGATAAGATCCACATTAAAGTAACTGTTCCTCATGTGGCCAACAGGGAATAAAACAAAAAGTGGCAGTCCCATGAGGTTGAGGAGCCAAGTCAAAATTCAGGGATTTTAGAGCAGCTTGGAAATTGGAGGGGGAAATCCCAGAAAGGATACAGCAGAGCCTTGAGTTTGCCTGACACTCCCCTCAAATACTTGGGTGACTTCTAAATTACACATGAACTGGGTAGGATTCCAGGGAGCCTAACAGAAAGCAATGACTGGAATGCTGGAAAGGCTCAACTGAGATTTCAACAGATGTCTGGTGCTGGGGAGGGAAAGTTTGGAATTATGTCTCACCAAGTTAGGAGATGTAGTAAATATTCAGGGCTTTTCATTGAAAACCTAGTAGGTCATGCCCTGGGATGAGAACCACAGCTCAGAACTCAGGTCTAGGCCCTAGCCCTAAGGGCAGAACTAAAATAGACCCATTCTAATAGAGCGTAAAATCAAGTCTTCAGAGAAGGTGATCTGCTAGTGACTTAACTGCCTACTAAACCAAACTCAGTAATTCAGGATCTCTACAACATACTATCCAGAATGCCCAGGATACAATTACAAATCATAAGACAGAAGAAGAAACAGGAATGATTGAAACATAACCAAGAAAACAAAAACAGACCCACAAGTAAGCAAGATGTTAACATTATTGAATAAGAATTTAAAAAAATAATAAATACCTTAAAGGAGCTATAGAAAGTGATAAATACAAAGGATCAAGATGTGGGGAATTTTAGAAGAGACATAATTAAAAAAAACTAATTTCATGGAAAGGTTTAAATGATTAAACACTGCAGTGGTGCCTGTATGGCTCAACCAGTTGTGTCTGACTTGATTTTGGCTCAGGTCACAATCTCAGGGTTGTGAGATTGAGCCCCATGTCGGCTTCTGTGCTGGGCATGGAGCCTGCTTAAGATTCTCTCCCTCTCATTCTGTCCCCTCAAAAGTCTGTTAAAGATTAAACACTGCAGGGACGCCTGGGTGGCTCAGTTGGGTAAGCGGCTGCCTTCGGCTCAGGTCATGATCCCAGCGTCCCACATGGAGTCGAGTCCCACATCCGGCTCCTTGCTCTGCAGGGAGCCTGCTTCTCCCTCTGCCTCTGCCTGCCATTCTGTCTGCCTGTGCTTGCTTGCTCTCTCTCCCTCTCTCTGTCAAATAAATAAAATAAAATCTTAAAAAAAAAAAAAGATTAAACACTGCAAAAGAAAGGATCAGTGAACTTGAAAACAGATTAATAGGAATTATGCAAATTGAAGAGCAAAGAGGGAAAAAAAAGAAAAATGAACAGAGATGTAATAACTTGTGAGGCAATAGTAAACAATATAACAAATACCAAGTGGAGTCCTAGATGAGTAAGAGAAATGCTCACAGGGAAAAAAAAACATGGAAGAAATTTGGGAGAAATATTGGCAAAACTTTTTCAAAATGTGATTAAAAATATCAACTCTAAGAAACTCAGTGACCCTGGTAATGTAGTTTCTTAAAAATTCTCTATACCTAGATTTGAGGTCCTGGCTAGCTAGGGTCCAGTGAGCTAGCTTAAGCATCCAGTTGAGTTCACACCCTCAACCACTTTACTGGTTGGACATGCACACTCTGGGCCACTATCCTCCCACACTAATAACCTAAGGCCAGGTACCAGACAGCCAGTGACAGGGCTTTTGCTCTAGAGCCCACTGGAATTATTCAAATTAGCTAGTCCTAATCCTTCTTTCCCTTCCTTGTCCATTCATTCCTGGGGAAGCCACAATAAAGATTCTTGCCCACAGGTCTTACCTTGTCTTTCTCCTCAAGGCCAACCTTAGTGTTTCTCCTGAGTGATTCTGCATGGTGTGAAATGTGAAAATCACAAAACTGTGACACTCTTCAGGTTTCTAACTATATGTCACTCCCCGCCCAAAGCAGGATAAATATAAAGGCCACAACTTAGGCACATTTTAGTCAAATGCTAAAAAACAGAGATAAGGAAAATCTTTTAAAAGTAACCAGGAAAACAAGACACATGATACACAAGAACAATAATAAGAATGATAGCTGACTTTTCAACAGGAAGAAAACAGATGACAGTGAAATAACATTTTTAAAGTGCTAAAAGAAAGAAAAGCTGTTTTAACACTCTATTTGTGGGAGAAATATTCTTTGAAAATGAAAGCAAAATATAATCATTTCAGAGTAACTGAATAAAAAAAGAATTTATTCCCAGTTGATCTGAACTATAAGAAAATGGCAAAGGTTCCTCAGACTAAAAGGAAAATGACGCCAGATAGAATGCAGATCCACAGGAAAGAAGAAGAACACTGGAATAGTAAATGTGTGGGTAAATATACTATTTTTTTCTTTAGGAGACTATTGATTGCTTAAAGCAAAAATGATACCTACTATAATAATATCTGCATATATATAGAAGTAAAATATATGACCACCTCACAAAAGATGGGAGTTGTAAGATTCTTATGTACATGTGAATTGGTATGATAGTAATGCAAGATAAACTGATAAGCTGAGCGAGCATACGAGCATGTTTTCCCTAGAATACATTAAAAAAACAAACACACAGTTAAAGCAGACCCACCCCCCACCAATGGAGATAGAATGCAATGCTTAAACTTTTTTAGTTAAAGAAAACCAAACAAATGTGAAAATCAATCAACCCAATAGAAGCAGGAAAAGAGGAACAAAGGAACAAATACAGAGGAGATACATACTAAACAAATAGCCAAATAGCAGACTTTAAACTGAAAAAAAAAAATCAAGATTTGCATTATATATTAATAGTCTTAACTACTCTAAAAGGCTGAGATTTTTTTAAAAATTCAGACTTGAGATTTTTGAATTGTGTTTTATTTATTTATTTTTATTTTTTAAAAAGATTTTTTGTTATTTATTTATTAGTTAGAGAGAGCGAGCACAGGCAGACAGAGAGGCAGGCAGAGGCAGAGGGAGAAGCAGGCTCCCTGCCGAGCAAGGAGCCTGATGTGGGACTCAATCTCAGGATGCTGGGATCTTGACCTGAGCCGAAGGCAGCCGCTTAACCAACTGAGCCACCCAGGCGTCCCTGAATTGTGTTTTAAAAAAGGATTTATAAGGGATAAAAATAAATAGAAACAGATAGGTTGAAATTAAGAAATACATCACACAAACATAAGAAAACTAGTGTGGTTATGTTAATATAAGACAAGGTGGACTTCAAGACAATGAATATTACTGGAGGATAAGAAAGGACATTCTATAATGTCAATCAAGAAGACATTAACAATCTTAAATATGTATGCACCTAATGACATTCCTTTAAAATGTATTTGAGGTCGAGTGGGTCACCCCACTAAGTCAATGACTAAACTGGAAAAATCTATTGAAATAAAGTATTTTGGAACTTTGGAACACATTTGGACACTTAGAACAACCAGAGAAGTGTTTCATGGAGAGGCTTCTGAACTTTTGTGCATGGCATGCATGAACCAACTACCACTCTCCACTTTTTGGCCACAACTTTGGCTACGGGAACAGTAGCCTGTGTTCTTGAAGCAGTTGGCTGGTGCCAGGGTGGAGAGAGGCTATCTTTCCTCAAAATATTTGGATTTGTGCATTTGAGCTGGTCTAGTGATGCCTGAGGAACTGGCACAGATACTCGCATTGGTTTTGTTCCTCAGCAGTGGCTTATCCTGGTGTCACCTATCAGAAAATTTAGAGATAGTCCCCTCTTTTTTTCCTTGTCGGAGATAGACATTTAAGGCAATTGTTCTCTGTCACTGCTTGACTATGTAGATAATGGGGCAGAAACTTCAGAGATCACACATGACAATACTTTGCAAAAAATACTTTGGGAAAGTCACAAACAGATGGCTTCACCCTCAATAAGCAAAAATCACTGATCTTTGAGGACTAGGGGAATCAGGTTTCCAAAGTAGGCATATTATAATACCCAGAATGTCCATTTCTTTATAAAGAAAAGTTTAAAATATACAAAGAAATAGGAAAATATGGCCAATCACAGGGGGAAAAAATTGACAGAAACTCCCCTTGAAAAAGCCCAGACATTAGACTTACTAAAAACATCGAATCAATGGATTTATTATTCTCAGTGAACTAAATGAAGCCATGGACAGAGAACTGATGGAAATTAGGAAAATGACATAAAAACAAAATGAAAATATATTTTTTAAAGATTTTTTAATTTATTTGACAGACAGAGATCACAAGTAGGCAGAGAAGCAGGCAGAGAGAGGAGGAAGCAGGCTCTCTGCTGAGCAGAGAGCCCGATTCCGGGCTTGATCCCAGGACCCTGGGACCATGACCTGAACTGAAGGCAGAGGCTTTAACCCATTGTGCCACCCAGGCGCCCCGAAATATATTTTAAAAAGAGAAAACATAAAAAGGAATTAAATCCTGGAGCTCAAAAGTACACAAAATGATATGAAACATTCACTGAAAGTATTCAAAGGCAGATATAAGCAGGCAGAAAAAAGGGATCAGAGAATTAAAAACTAAGAGAGTTGAAATTATTCAGTCTGGGAGCTGAAAGAAAAATGAAGAATCTTAGGGATCAATAGGACACTCCTAAGTGTACCAGTATATGCATCATAGAGTCCTAGAAAGAGAAGAAAGGGCTGAAAAAGTATTTGAGGAAATGATGGCCCCAAACTTCCCAAATCTGTTGAAGGACATGAATCTACACATCCAAAAAACGTAACGAACTCAAAGCAAGATCAATTCAGAGATCCACACCAAGACATATAGTCAAATTGTTGAAACAAAAGACAGACTTTTGAAAGCAGCAAGAGAGAAACAATGAATCAAGCACAAGTTTAGATTAGCAGCCAAATTCATGCCAGAAACCATGGAAACCAGGAGGCAGAGAGATGACATTTTTTGTCCTTAAAAAAACACAAAATTCTCAACCAAGGATTCTATATCTGACAAAGGTATATTTGAAGAATGAAGGAAAAATTAAGATACTTCTAGATAATCAAAATCTGTGAGAGTTCATTAATAGTAGACCTGCCTTATAAGAAATGCTAATGGGAATATTTCAGGCTGAAACAAAGACACTTGATAGAAGTTCAAGGCCATAAACGAAAACACAAAACATTGGTAAATGTAACTACATACATAAATATGAAAAACAGCATCATTTACTTTTAGTTTATAACTCATCTTTCCCCCTATGTAATTAAAAAGGCAATTACATAAAACAGTAGTGGAAAATTTATATTAATGAGCACAAATTATATAAGGATATAATTGACAAAATAATAGGGGAGGGACAGAATATATACTATTGAAACAAGTTGTTACCATTCAAACTAAGTTGCTATATAAGTTTAAGATGTTAATTGTAATACCAACATAACTACTAAGAAAATTATTTTTTAAATTTAAATTTTAGTTAACATATAGTGCAATTAATTTCTGGAGTAGAATTCAGTGATTCATCACTTACGTACAACACCTGCTCATCATATCACAACAAGTATCCTGTTTAATACCCATCACCCATCTAGCCCATCCCCCACCCACCTCCCTTCATCAGCCCTTTGCTCTCTATCCTTAAGAGTCTCTTATGGTTTGTTTCCTTCTCTCCTTTTTCCCCCATCCTGTACGTACATCTGTTTTCTTTCTTAAATTCCACATATGAGTGAGATCATATGGTATTTGTCTCTCTCTGACAGACTTATTTTGCTTAGCATACAATACTCTAGCTCAATCCATGTGGTTCAAATGGCAAGATTTCATTTTTTTGATGTCTGAGTAATATTCCATTGTACATATGTACCATATCTTCTTTGTTCATTCATTAGTTGATGGAGATTCAGGCTCTCTCCATAGTTGGCTATTGTTGATAATGCTGCTATAAACATTGGGGTGCATGTACCCCTTTGAATCTGAATTTTTGTATCCTTTGGGTAAATACCTAGTAGTGCAATTGCTGGATGATGGTAAAAATGGATCGTTTTTAACTCTTGAGGAACCTCTACCTTGTTCTTCAGAGTAGCTGCACTAGAGCGTTCCCCTTTCTTTGTATCCCTACCAACACCTGTTGTTTCTTGTGTCATTAATTCTAGCCATTCTCACAGGTGTGAGGTGGTATCTCATCATGGTTTTGATTTGCATTTCCCTGACTGACGATGAGTGATGTTGGGCATATTTTCATGTGTCTGTTAGCCATTTGGATGTCTTCTTTGGGAAAGTGTTTATTCATGTCTTCTGCTCATTTTTTAACTGGATTATTTGGGGTTTTTTTGGGTGTTGAGTTTGATAAGTTCTTTATAGATTTTGGATACTAACTCTTTATCAGATAGGTCATTTGCAAGTATCTTCTATTCTGTAGACCGATTTTATTTCTGTTAACTGTTTCCTTTGCTGTGCAGAAGGTTTTTATCTTGACAAAGTCCCAATAGTTCATTTTTGCTTTTGTTTCTCTTGACTCTGGCTGCATGTCTAATAAGAAGTTGCTACAGCCAAGGTCAAAGAGATTGCTGACTGTGTTATCTTCTAGGATTTTGATGGATTACTGTCTCACCTTTAAGTCTTTCTGCCATCCTGAATTTGTTTTTGTGTATGGTGCACGCATACAACATGTATGTATGTGTACAGTATGTACACAGCATGTTGTTAGCCAGTTTTCCCAACACCGTTTGTTGAAAAAACTATCTTTTTTCCATTGGATATTCTTTCCTGCTTTGTTGAAGATTAGTTGATCATACAGTTGTGGGCCCATTTCTGGGTTTTCTATTCTATTCTGTCCTATTGATCTCTGCATCTGTTTTTGTGCCAGAACCACACTGCCTTGATTACAGGTTTGTAATAGAGCTCGAAGTCTGGAACGGTAATACCTCCTGTTTTATTTTTGTTTTTCAGAATTGTTTTGGCTATTTGGGGTCTTTTTTGGTTCCATACAAATTTTAGGATTGTTTGTTCTAGCTCTATGAAAAATGCTGGTGGTATTTTGATAGGGATTGCATTGAATGTATAAATTGCTTTGGATTGTATAGACATTTTAACAATGTTCTTCCAATAATGAGCATGGAGTGCTTTTCCATTTGTGTCCTCTTCAATTTCTTTCATAAGTGTACTATAGTTTTTGGAGTACAGATCTTTTACCTCTTTAGTTAGGTTTATTCTTATGTATCTTATTGTTTTTGGTGCAGTTGCAAATGGGTTTGATTCCTTGATTTCTTTTCCTGTTGCTTTGTTATTGGTTTGTAGAAATGGAACAGATTTCTGCATATTGATTTTATATACTGCAACTTTGCTGGATTTATGTATTCTAGCAATTTTTTGGTGAAGTATTTCTGATTTTCTACATAGTATATCACATTGTCTGCAAATAGTGAAAGTTTGACTTCTTCCTTTCATTTGGATGTCTTTTATTTATTTTTGTTGTCTGATTCCTTAGATTAAGACTTCCAGTAACTATGTAAAATTGTAATGGTGAGAGTGGAGATCCTTGTCTTTTTCCTAGCCATAGGGTAGAAACTCTCCACCTTTGTCCACATTAAGGATGTTGGCTACAGGTCTTTTGTATATGACCTTTATGATGTTGAGGTATTTTCCATTTATCACTACTTTGTTGAGGGTTTTTATCAAGAAAGGATGCTGTATATCATCAAATGTTTTTTCTGCATCTATTGACAGGATCATATGGTTCTTATCCTTTTCTTATCCTTTCTTTTATTAATGTGTTGTGTCACATTGATTTGTGAATGTTGAACCACCCCTGCAGCCCAGAATAAATCCCACTAGATTGTGGTGAATAATTTTTTTAATGTACTGCTGAATTTGACTTGCTAGTATTTTATTGAGAATTTTTGCATCCATGTTCATCATGTATATGCCTGTAATTCGCTTTTAGTGGGGTATTCGGTTTTGGAATCAAGGTAATGCTGGCATTGTGAAAGGAGTTTGGAAGTTTTCTCTCAATTTCTACTTTTTGGAACAGCTCGAGAAGAATAGATATGAGCTCTTCTTTAAGTGTCTGGTAGAATTTCCCTGGGAAGCAATCTGGCCCTAGACTTTTGTTTATTGGGAGATTTTTGGTTACTGATTCAATTTCTTTGCTGGTTATGGGTCTGTTCAAGTTTTCTATTTCTTTCTGTTTCAGTTTTGGTAGTTGGTAGGTTTCTAGAAATTTGCCCATTTCTTCCAGGTTGCCCAGTTTGTTGACATACAATTTTTCATATTATTTGTCTTTCTGTGGTGTAAGTTGTGATTGCTCCTCTTTCATTCATGATTTTATCTATTTGGGTCCTTCCTTTTTTTGATAAGTCTGGCTTTTCCAGCTTTCTTTTGATGTCCATTTCTTTTGATGAAGATGGGTTCTTGACCCCCTTCACTTTCAATCTGTAGGGGTCTTTGGCTCTAAAATGAGTCTTTTGTAGGTAACATATTAGATGAATCTTTTTTT
>ML109373.1:31712-158854 GCA_003697995.1 Taxidea taxus jeffersonii | reverse complement strand
TACGGGAATGGCTCTGCCACTCAGTGTTAATTCCCAAAGGGCTGAACAGTTTTAACCAAAGTTCATTGACTATCAGATGTCAACTGGGGAGGAATCTCTAGTGTCTCTGCCATGTGACTCTGGCTCAGCCAAGTTCAGTCACAGAAGTGACATCTAAGTGGCATGCTTACTAATCTGCTGATGACTAAAGTGGGAGGGAGGGCTCCCTAATGAGGTGGGGGAGTGCAGTTAGGATTCAACAAGATTTTGACAGGCTGCTGAATACGCCAGATGAAATGGGATAGGGTTAAATTCAAAGTCCTCCACTTAGAGCTGGAAATTCTATATAAGTGATAAAATGGGGAGACTGGGGGTATGCCTGTTTCATACCAAAAAGATTTAAGGGCTTTCAGCCAATTGCAAACTTAGTATGAGCCAATAGTCTGGTGTTGTTGCCCAGAAAAGCTAACGCAATCCTCGGCTGCCCTAGCAGACTGACTGGCACCACTGGAAGTCGTCTGTCTGTCCAGCCCACCCGTCCCAAGCACCTGCAGTGTGCTGAGTGATGTGCTTAGTACAGGGGTGCAGTCTTGGGGTCCTGGGGGCCTACAGTGACCCACGTGTGTTAGGTGGTATGTTAGCAGTGGATGCATAAGAAGCGGGCACGACGTCTAGAAGGGGTCTGGAAGTCAAATCATCTGAAGGATGGTCAAGGAAACAAAGATGCTTAATCTGGGAAAGATCAGTGTCTTCAGTGTCACAAGCACCAGAGAGTGGGAGCTCTGATGTATTCCATAGGGCCTTCAATAGACTAAATGAAGGCCTCCGTATAGGGAGCATGGAATGGGCCAGGCAGTTTGTGTCTGGTATAAGGCGATAACTTTGTATCACTCAGAACTTCCTTGGAACAGGATGAGGTGGTCTGGGAGGGGAGATCTTCATCCTTTCACTGCCTGGGAAAGACCCCAGTCATTAGCTGTTATAGCGCCCATCCTAATCAAACGGAGAAAAGCATAATAATGGCAATGCTGGAATCTTCCTTGGAGGGCATCATGTCCAGGCCACAGTGGGGTACCCTACAGGGGACACGGGCACTGGGTGGGGCAGGACTGGACTGTTTCTGTGGTCCTGGGTGACGCCAAGCTGCTGCAAATCCCCACTTCCTTCCGGGGTGCTCTAGGTGTTCCTGCTCTCAGAAATCATGGATTTTGCTGTTAGTTCAGATTCTTCCTTCACCAGTTAAGTCTGTTTTCTTCAGTCTTGAGGATGAATGCTAATGAACCTGAAATGTACAGGAGAGGAGCTGGCCGTCTTAGATCATCTTGGTTTTTGTCTTAGGAGACATGAACAACGAGGCTTCCTCTCCATGTGAAGAAACACACATCTGTTTCTTTACTATGGCAGGCGCTGTTTGCTGGCTAATCCCACAGTCACCCCACTATCCCCCCTCTATCCTGCCTGACTCGACTACAGAAGCTGGAACCACTGTCCCCACCAGGGGTGGCATGTGACACAATCCTGAGTGAACAGAAATAAGCAGTAGCTTCTCTTGATAAAAGGGACAGATCCAGCTGCTGGTAACCTGTCTTAATGAGGGATGTGATACTTGGAGCTGCAGCAGCCTCGTGAGACCATGAGGGAGAGGAGAGATCAAGAGATGGTCAGAGACCTTGACCCTGATATGATTAAGCCATAGAACTGACTGTGGCCATCTGTAGTCTTTTCTGTTATGTGAGACAAAGAAGACCATCTTCTCCTGATTAAGTATTCTGTAAAGTGCCGCAGAAAACATGGGACTGGCACGTTATCTCTTCTCTGAAGCTTCCTCATGAATCTATGATACCGATGAGACACCGGAGCTTGTCAAGGTTAAGAAGCTTTCCTGGGCCACCTACATAGAAGAAGGCAAGCAGAGGATTTGAGCTCATGACTGCTTGCATCGAAAAATCCAGGGCTTTCCATGAAGTGGCACTGGCCTTCCCTTGATTCCTGTCAGTACTCATTTGTCCCTTTGACTTCTCACACAGGAAAAAAGCATTTTAAGAGGGAAGGGGTATGCGTGCTTCTCTGGGCAGTCACAGGACCTGTGTACAGCCTTGTCCTGCACCAAACTGTCTCCCTTCATTTCAGAGAACACAGTCTACCTCTTTCTGGCTTAATCTGACATGGACATTAACGAGAAGAGTGGGCATGAAGGTAATCAGCGGAGGCATCTCTGACAGTCTGGAGACAAGGAGGGACTGCGGGAGATGCTCAGAAAGCCAATCTCCAAAACACTGGAAAAATTCAAATGGAAACTCAAGCAATCAAAGACAACTGTGGGGAGAGGCAGGGCGGAAGCTTAGGACAACCGCAGCTGTATTTACTCGGAGAGGCCAAAACCAAATGAAAAACCACGAGGAAGGCATTGAGGAAGTGACTGCAGTCATTTGAAACGTGAAATGTGCTTTTGAGGATTTAACTCTAACAATCTATCTGCTCATGTGGCCTGAGCTTTGGGGGGTGGCCAAGCCTCTGCTCGAGAGCCACAGGGGCCATGGCGGTGCTGAGAGTGGGAGGGCTGCAGCCGAGGCTCAGCAAGCACCCTGTCCTGAGCACGATGAACCTCCCAGCTCCAAGGGATAGGTGCCGGAGGTCTCCGCTTGGTGCAGGAAAGATCTGCCAGGATTTCAAATTGGGCTGCTTCTCTTGCTGGGAACAGAAGCAGGAGCTGCCCTTCAGGGCCTGGGAGAGAGCGGGGTGAGATTGCCTGCTGATGTGCTGCAACCGCTCCTGACCCATCTGTGAAATGGGCTCATAACACTTATCTGGTCTCCTTCTCAGGCTCAGAGGAGATAGAAGAGTGAAGAGAATCGGAAGCCAACTTCTGTTTTTAGACTGTGTATGAAACACGTGTAAAGCCAGCAGTGATCCTTGCTACTACTTCCGCTGGGTTGAGTCCCATGAAATTGCCAACATGCAATTCTTTTGATATAAAAAATGATCATTCCACACACAGAAACTAATAATATTTCGACTGAAGAGCACTGGAAGGAATCGCTGGCGTTCAGTAAATTTTTTATAAAGTCCACTCAGGGAAGAGGCACATCCTGTTTCCACGGTTGTGTGCCTTGGAAAGACTGACATAAAGGAATGTTCCAGGTGTGTTTTACTTATTGATCCTCTACCTCGCTCCAGAAAGGCTTTAAGAACATGCCAACTCAGAGAAGGTCACCTCAAACAGGAATGAAAGACGAAACATACGGACAGCAAGAAGGCAGAACCAGATGGAGGCTGACCGGGCAGGAGTGAATGACCCAGTTTAGATAGATTCTCAAGCTAGGCTTGGAAGGGCTGCTATTTACACCGTCTGTGATATCTGTGACAGGGAAGCCGGTCAGAGAAGGGAAACTGCCCACAGGTACTAAGTTCAGACGGGAGCTCATCCCAGAGGTCCTCCCGAGGGAGGGCTCCTTCCACAGGCTCTTAATGACGTCTGACGGCACCTCTAGTGTTGGAGGTGTGGGAATGGGTACGGGCAAGTGTTAACTTGGTGCGTGACCATCTGAGAAGCCCCAGGGCAGCTCCTACTGGCAGAGTCCTACCGGGTCAGGTCAAGGTGGCTGATGATCAGGCCCCGTCCGTGGTCCGTCTGGGCGAGCTGCAGGAGGAGGGCCAGGCTCTGCTGGCGGACGGTCAGAGCCCTGGCAGCCAGCAAGGAGGGCAGCAGCTGGCCCAGGTCTGGGCTCTCCAGCAGTAGGCGCTCGTTTTCCTCTGCAAGATAGGGGACGAGCGCCTCATGCGATGACAGTGGGTAAACCACTCGTCTCTCCCACCATTTCCCACTAGGACATCCAGCCCTCTTCTCCCCTTGTTTGAGAGGCAGGGTAATAAATGTCAGAGCACAAGCTCTAGAACCAGGCTGCTGGGCCCTGGTGACATGTGCACGATCGTGGCTGAGTCGTGAACTCCTGTGGCCCTCAGCTTCCTCCTGAGTGAAAAGAGGAAAATGGCTGGTATGTTAGCAGGGCTCAGGGAGTGACTACAAGCCGGTGCTCCGAACAGGGGCTGGCTTACATGCGGGGGCCACGTAGCATTATTCTTGGCAAAGCCTCCTTGGTAGTGTGGGATTTGGAACGTGAGGAAAGGGACCAAGATCAGCTTAACTGCAGATGCCTTTAGACCGTCAGTTTTCATACACTGGCCAGAGAAAGCCTTGAGTTCCTTCTAGAAAACTAGAAATCACGTGAGGCCACACATGAAGAGAGCATACCCCCCTTCCTAGATGTCAGCTACTTCCAGGGTGGTGGCACTGGCTCTGTCTGCTCCCCGCTCATTCCTTGTCTAAGCAGGGACCTGAATGCATTTGAGAGGACGGAGGGGGATGGGCTGGAGTAGGAGACTCAGCCAGGAAAGAGAGCGAGTTTGTGTAGCTGATATGCTTTCTTCTGCTGGAAAAGGAGCTCATTGTAAATAAGCAAAGTAACACAGGAGTATAAAGCTAACCATGAAGGTCCCTCCTCTTGCGGCCCTTCTGGGTAAGCTCATTCCTTAAAGGAGCCCCCCCCCCCCGGTCTCTTGTGACACTACTGTTAGAAATATGAGCCACCAACCCTGTCTTGGCTTCTCTCTCCCACTCAACAGCATATCAGGGACATAGCTCCCTGTCTGTAACTTTGTAAGCATCCCCATGTCCTTTAGAAAAGCTTCTTTGCATTCACTGAGTTGATGCACTTGGCTTTCGCGGATCTGACAGAGCGTGCACGTCAGAGTCTATGTCTGACTCTGTTCTCATGTTAGAGAAAAATGTGACCCTGAGGTTCACAGAAACTGAAGTAGGCGCAGGCTGAGGAAATCAGGGCTGCCAGGAGGGAGGGCCAGGTCTGGTTCACCCCGAGAAAACACTCGGCCACCAAGCCCTGTCTGCCTCCCTGTCGTGTGGGGGGGTGCGGGATTGCCACACCAGGTGTAGAATCCTACAGGGCGGCAGGGCGCCTTGATAGTGGTACTCATCTTAGCCCAGTTCCCTTCAGGAAAGGGTCCCCCTCATTCTCCAGTCCTCCAGAACTTAAGATGACTCCCTCACTCTACTAAATCAAGGGGAAAAGTCATATCATCTCATATTTAGCCTGTTCTAGTTTACAAATTGTCTCCCCCAGCTCTATGGCTGGCTTCCCACAGCAGCCCTAAGGAAAGGAGACCCAGCTAGCATCTCTCCTCTTTTCAGTGTTTTCCGTCCTAGGTCAGGCCTCTCCCTATGAAACATGCCTTTTTTAAAATGAAAGATATACTTACAATTTTTATTTATATTTACTACCTTATAAAAGGGGTAAGAAAACTTGTGCAAAAACTTCATGAACCCCAGAAAATGCTAATATGTAGACAAGCAAATAAATGTGAACAGGGTTGATAAACATCATGTAGCATTTACTGTCCCAATATTATACCGATCAGTGTCATAAATAAGATGTCAGCAGGGACCACTGTAAGTCTCCCAATGCTGAGATGGGTATTGCGGTCAGCAAAAAGGAACCGTATTTTTTGCTGGGCAGGACAGGAACAGCTTTGTCTACCGTACTGCCCATGTGCGAGCAGACATCACATGTCTGCAAAGTGCCCAGATGAGGAAACTGCTTGTTCGATGGACAGTGACTTCGTCTACCGTCAAGGCAGCTGTAAGGGACAGGGACTTGGTTGAAGCGCAGGCTGCGCTTCTGATCCCGAGGCTCTCCCTGGGGGAAGAGCTGGACATCACCTCCCTCTGGCCCGGCCTGTGGGGGAGACAGTCCTGCCTGCGCACATGCATCCCCAGAGCACAAAGAGGACTAATGGCGAAGGCCTGTGCTTACCGTTCCCCGCGCACACTGCTTGCCAGAGCCTGAGGACAGACACGCACACCATCTCTTCCACTGCATCTTTTCCTGCCGTGGAAAAGCACCTAGAACGGACAAAGAATGGCAACAGGAAAACTGGAAAGTCGCCCTGATCCTTTTGGCTGGCTTTAGTCCACCTCCTGACTCCTCCAAAGCAGGCAATGTTTTAACGCGGAGCTGCAGGTCACCGGGACCCGTGGGCTGGGCAGCACTGGTCTGAGAGCTCCGGGATGGGGGCGCAGGCCGAGGAGTTGGGGCTGCACGGAGGGAGGCTGCTGAGCCAGGGCCATGGGCAATGGCTGCGTGGTGACATGAACTGGGGCAGGCTAGCCGCCTACTGAGGGCTCACGGGCCTCCACACATACCCAAACGTGCACTGGTGGCCCCAACCCACGTCAGGGTTCTCCTAGCCTGAGGAGCTGCACCCAGACCACCGAACTACAAAATAAAATAAAACTAAATTTAGCAATCCACCTCCTTTCCTACAGGTCTTTCTTCAGATGAAATTACAAATGGGATCAGCCAGGACCCAGCGGATCTCATTTCTTGATGTGATCAGCAAATTCCAAGAGAGAACAAATGGCAATCTTGCCCTTCTGGGAAGCCAGAAAAAATGGTCACTTCTCTGACTTCGCAGTGCCTGGAGGAAGCCCAGGGAGTGTGGCTGACCTCTTCTCTCCGAGTGAACCGTGGCCAAACTCAACCCAAGCTCCGCCCCCTGCTGGCGGAACAGGGACTGAGGGACAGGACCCGCCCGTGAAGCCCCTGCCTGTGTGATCCTTGCTTTACCGCTGACGGCCTCTATAAACAGCCATACCTTCTTAGGACCGCATTCTTGCTGATGAGACTGAATCCGTTGTGTGTCCTGAATAAAGTTTGTTCTGTGCCTGGAATGAATTCATAAAAAACGCATTGGATTTCTGAACCGTCTGGCTGACATCTAGCCGAAACAGAGCCAGCTGATGATGAGAAACCCACTATGGAATGTCAAGGTCACCAAATTCACAGATTGGGAAGACATAAATACCTTTACGTTCTGAAACCTACAGCTGTCCTAGGCCACTTCTAGCCCCCAGGGAGGGGGACCTCCTGTTCTGAGAAGGGGGGCTGGGCCCGGGTGCCCCTGTCAGTTATCTGACAACACGTCACTTTGTCATCTTTAGAGAGTCTCCAGGAGCTGCTTAACTTCTGGGAAGAACGAGCATATCCATCTGTTCTTAAATGTGTATTTTGGAGCTGTTTCTAGGCTCTAGAGAGGAATCTATACTCTCTAAGAAATCAGTGAAGGGCGTATTTGAGTGCCCCCCCCTGCCCCCGCATCACACGCTAGAGGGAGGTCCGAGATCCCACCTCTGTACACAGGGCATCCTGTCACTGAGTACAGAAGTGTCCGAAGCCCTGACAGTGACATCTACAAGCACCGCTAAAAGAGGACAGTAAGGCTCTTGCCGGCAGCAGACACTAGTGCATTTGTTCTGGAATGACCTACGCATCCTGAGAAGCCGTTACACGTAACTGGGGTGAACCTTACGCTCTGTCTTACAAAATTCTGTCTTCCGTTCCTCCGTGGTTTGGGAGGGAGATGTGTGAGGGTGGGAGATGCTGTTGGGGGCCTACGGGGAAACCCAGAAGGTGTGCAGGTACGTGGACAGTGTGAGGAGCATGGGTGAGGGGTGATTAGGTGAGGCGTGTGCATATGTGAGGTAAATACGTGTGGTGTGAGTGTGTGCCCAGGATGCGGTTTGTGTGTGTGTGTTTTGTGTTGTAGTATCTCTGGGGGCGTTGACCGCCTATGCTCTGAGCAGGGCGCCAGGGCGGGGGTATGTTTCTTCCGTGGCCTGCTCAGTCTGACATTACAGAGACCTTCAGTGTTTGTGGAAGGAAAGGATATAGGGATTCTCCGCCTCCTCAGGGCTGACCTCCACCCTGCCCTTTTACACTGACTATATTCACAAGGTCACACGCATCTCTGGCTTACAATCCTTCATCATTTCAGTCAGGATTTCAATCCCTCCTGCATAGAACAAGGGGGTCTGATCAGGCTTGCAAAGAGTCTCCAGGAGATTTCTGACTGTCACAGCCGTGTTCTTTCCCGCATCCAGCGATCTGTGGGCTTCCTTCTCTTGAAGGTCTGCTTTCTCCCGGAGATTTACTTGATTCAGGTAATCTGTGAAGTGAGAAGGGAAAGAAAAGAAGAGAAACAAAGAGAACCCTCACAGTCAACATCACAACACACAGAGTAGCCTTTGTGAAGGACGGGAGGTTGAGAGGCATGAAGTGTGACAATCATTCAAACCTGGCTCCAGCAGGAAAAATTTTAGGAAGGATGTCCAGCCTACACCCAGAATTTTAAACCATCTTCGGGATTCAAGGACAACATTATGCCCTACCTCCAAGGCTCTAAGGGATGATGGTGTACAAAGGAGGAAGGCAAAGGTCTGAGTGGGAAAACAGAGAGGGAAGAGGAGCGGGCAGCCTGTGAACAGAGAGGGTTTGATGTGGCTTTGAGGCCAAGTGCTGAGAAGGTATGGGAGGCACCTTAGGGCCGGAGCACAAAGTGAAAGTGGAATTCAAAGGAAGGACAGCAGCAGGAACAGCCTCACCTTTCACCTGGGCCTGCAGTTGGGGGTTTATTTCTGAGATCTTCTGATAACACTCTCTAGCCTGGAAAAAAGAAACAAGACCATGAAGAGGAGTCAGGGGGGTGAAGGTGATTATAGGAAAGACACCAGGCGCCACAGGGCTGGGCTTCATTATTTCCTCCTGTCCTCCTCTCGCTCCCAGCCTAGGAGGCAGGCATGGGAACACAGCATGCGCTTGGCATTTTGTTTAAACTTCTCTGGTTCTGTGGGGCAAGAGGCATTCTTTCAGGACTTGGTAAAAAAAAAAAAAAAAAAAAAAAAAAAAAAAATATATATATATATATATATATATATATATGTAGTGTTGTCAGATCCAGCCTGTGATGAAAAAATATCCAGTCCCGAATTTCATGGATCATGCCTGGCTGGTAGAGGAATAATCCTAAGGTGATTGCAAAATTTAGATATGATGCTCGCACTGAGAAAGAACAGGAGGCTACTTCTCAGATATGCCCACAAGGAGCAGGGAGATAAATGAAAGCAGAGACACTGTTGACAGAGACTTTTGGGAACAGGAAAAGAGAAGTGCCTACTTAAATATACAGGGCTGCAAAGAGAGTCTCTAAGGGGTCCATTCACTGGCCGTGTAAGACTTGCAAGAAAACCTAAGGATGAGGGCCTCTCCCTGAGGAGATTGCTAGAAAGTTTCTGAAAAGAAAAGGAAGACTGTAGCTCGTGGGGCATATGAGTGGGTTTTGGGCAGTACTGTCTCAGGCGTATGAAGAATTCTGCCCAGTCACTGAGAAAAACAAGCACAGAAAAAAATGGGCTCTGAGCTGCCTTGAAAGCTCCACACTCATCCACGCTCATCTTAATCAGGTAAGAAATGAATGGAAGAGGAAACATGACATAAAACAGACTGGGGTCACGGGACAGAGGTACACACAGCAAACACGGCAACTGCTATAGACTGTGTCCCCCTCAAACTCCTATGTTGAAACCTAACCCCAATGTGATGTACTTGGAGGTGGGGCCTCTGGGAGGTGATTAGGTCACCAGGGTGCAGCCCTTGTGAGTGAGATTTGTGTCCTTATCAAAGAGACCCCAGGGACCTCTCTTAAGCCTTCTGGCTATCTATGAACAGGAAGCAGTTCTCAACACACACCAATCGGCTGGTGTCTTCATCTTGGACTTTCCAGCGTCCAGAACTGTGAGAATTAAATGTTTGCTGTTTAAGCCACCTGGCCTCTGGTAGTTCTTAGAGTAGCCCAAAAGGACGAGGGCAGTGAGTGTGTATGCAACGTCTTTGAAACCCCAGATCTAGTCCACTGGCAACTCCTGCTGGCTTCCCTGTTGGTATATATCCAGAATCCCAACATTTCCTACCACCTCCCTCAACACCAACCTGGTTCAAGCCATCACTACACCTCACTTGGAAAGTCTGTTGTAGTAGCCTTCTAACTAGTTCTCTGTTCTTTGCCTGCTATGTCAAGATATATTCTCAATGCAGCCGTGACCCTTGAAAATATGAGTCACATCATTTCACTCCCTCACTCAAAACCCTCCAATGGCTCCCAGCTCACTCAGTGTAAAAGCCAAAGTACTTCCAAAAGCCTGTGAGGCTATAGGGAATCAGTCCCCTCCCATACTGCCATCGTCTGCCTGACCTCACTGCCTGTCACTTTGCTCTAGCTGACCCTCTGACTGGACCCCTCCTACGTGGCTTGCTTAATTCACTCCTTCCCTCTCTACAGGGAGGCCTTCCCTGACAGCTCCGGATAAAACTGATCTCACCTTCGCTGCTTCCTGATTTCATTTTCTCCATAACACTTTTCACTAACCAACATACTACACATCTACTAATGTGGTTCCTGTCTCCTGGCCACCGCTATTCCAAGAACGCAACTTCCGTTAAGTCAAGGATTTTGTCTTGTTTGCTACGGTATTCTTATTGTCTAGGGCAGTGCCAGAAACGTAGAAAGTATGCATACATATTTGCTGAGTGAATTAGTTACCTGAATGAATGAATGAGTGAATAGAATTTGGTGGAGAGGGGAGGGTTCTATTATTTGACCTTAGTACAATAGGCCTGTATTACTTTTAGATTTGAATCCATCAAAAAATAATTTTGTAATGTATAATAGGAGGCAATTTTTAAAAGAGATAGTGTCTTATCAGTGGAAAGATATTCTATGTTCATGGATTAGAAAGCTTAATATTATTAAGATGGCAATACTCCCCAAACTGACCTACAGATTTAATGAAATCCCCATAGAAATTCCATCTGGGTTCTTTGCAGAAATTGACAAGCTGATCCTAAAATTTGTACGGTAATTCAAGGGACCTGGGATAACTAAAACAGTCTTGAAAAGGTAGAGCAAAGTTAGAAGACTCACACTTCCCCATTTCAAAATTTACTACAAATTATAGGAATCAGGACAATGTGGGATAGGCATAAGAACAGACGTCGATTAATGGAATAAAACGGAGAGTCCAGGAATAAACACACGCATTCATGATTAACCGATTTTTGACAAAGGTGCCAAAATTATTCAATGGGAGACAGAACAGTCATTTTAACAAATGGAGCTAGGCACACTGAGTATCCACATACAAAAGAATGAAATTACAGCCCTTACTCACACCATATGCAAAAATTAACTCATAGTGGTTCAGAGATCTAAATATAAGAACTAAAGCCATACAAGAGAATCAAACACAGAAGTAAATCTTGGATTAGGCAATGATTTCTTAGATATGACACCAAAAGTATAAGCAATCAAAGGAAAAAAATAAATTTAGGCTTCATCAAAATTAAATAATTTTTGTGTGTGTGTATTACAAAGGACACAGTCGAGAAAGTGAAAGGGCAACATAGAGAGTGAAAGAAAATATTTGAAAATCACTTGTCTGATAAGGGGCCTGCATCTAAAACATATAAAGTACTGTTTACTTAATATAAAAATGCAAACAACCTAATAAAAAATAGGCAATGGATCTGAAGAGACATTTCTCCAAAGAGGATATACAAAGGGCCAACAAGCCATAGGAAAACAGACTTCACATAATTAGCCACCAAGGAAATGCAAATTAAAACAAGGAGTTACGCTTCACCTGCACTAGGATGGCTGTAATCAAGAAGAGATAAGAAAAAGTATTGCTCAGGACGTGGAGAAACTGAAAGCAGGTATGGCTGGTGTGCATGAAAATGGTGCAGCCAGTTGGGAAAACCCTCTGGCAGGTCCTCCAAAGTTTAAACACACGATTACCATAGAACTCAGCAGTCCCACTCTTCGTACATCCTCACGTGGACCTTGCACATATCTCCACACAAAACCTTGTACGTGGATATTCATAATAGCCCTAATGTTCTCCAACTGAGGGAGGGATAAGTAAAATGTAGATTATCGATACAATGGAATATTATCCAGCAATAAAAGGAATGAAGTACTGATAGACGCTACAACATGGATGACCCCTAAAACATCACGCTAAGTGAAAGAGAGAGCCACAAAAGACTGTATCTTGTATAATTCTATTAATAGGAAGAGTCTAGAACACGCAGAGGTAGATTAGTGGATGCCTCAGGTTGAGGTGGGGTGGAGGGAAGGGGAGTACTACCAATGGGTATAGGGTTTTTGGGGAGGGGACAAAAATGTTCTAAAGCCGAGCGTGGTGAGGGCTGCACGTTTCTGAATACAGGAAAACCCACAGAACTGTGTACCTCCCACAGATGAACAGTTTGGTGTGTGAATTGGGGATCTCAATAAAGCTGTTGTTAACAACATAGAAGAGCTTGGTGCGTAAATACAGCTGCACGGTTACTCTGGGGTGATGAGATTATGAGTGAATTTTGTGTTCCTCTCTCCAGAGATGCTCCTCCCGGGGCTGACAGAACACTGGCAGGAGATACTGCAGAAGCAATTTCGGAGCAGGTGGGGCTGTCCTGGAGGACACCCAACGTCCTTCCCAACTCAAAGATTGTAAGAGCTAACTCAGAAAATACTAGAAGGTGGCTTAGTATCAAATCAGCTTTGGAGGAACATGGTCCTTCTCTGAGGTGACCTGAAGCCTTGTTCTGCGATCATGCATTCCCCTTCTGCTCCTCTCAGCACTTACCACACTGTAGTTCTTCAGGGCCAGGTGGGCTTTTCCCATGTGGAAATAGGCTTTTGTGCATTTTTCATCACACTGCATGAAAGAGAATGACTGATCAGATGTTTCAGAAGGTCTGAAGTCATGAGCCACTCCCCTAACTGCCCAGCTAATAGAGGGAAGGCAGAACTCGGGTTGTCAGGACAGCTACTAGGGTTGACAACGAGAACTTTCCTGTGCCTCCGTGGCCAAACTAATTGAAGCTTGCGAGGAGCCTGGATGCACAAGCAAGCTCTCTATCAAATTAATTAATGATCCTTGCCGGTCTTCACTTCCATTTAATGAGACTCAATCAGGAGACAAACCAGAAACCCTTACTTTAGAAGAGCTCTTGACCTCACCCAAACATTAGAATCACTGGGGATGCTTATCAGAACCTGTAAGGCCATGCTGAACCCCGTACCAATTAAAAATTATCTTCTGGGGTAGGGCCCAGGCGGCAATAATTTTGTAAGCTCCCCAGGAGATGCAGGCACACAGCCAGGCTTGAGGACCACTGGTTTATTAGAAGAGATGGACGTCTACTCTGGGTCAACAGCTGAGGTGACTGGGACCTCTTAGTGGGCCTGGCAAGTTCCTCCCCTGAAATAAACCTCACGCATATCCCAAGAACTTATGTTCTTGTCACTTAAGATCAGGAGGGAAACCCTCATCAGAAGGAGGGAAGCCCCCATCAGAAGACCGGAACTTATGTGAGGCCACAGCCTTTGCACAGGGGCCCCTGCACCTGCCTACGCCTAATTATTACAACTCTGGAAAGATGGACTGACTTGGCACAAAGATGCCAACTACAACTTCTAACACCCAGTTAATTAGTTGAACCCTTTTTTTTAAAAAAAAAGATTTTATTTATTTATTTGACAGAGAGAGATCACAAGTAGGCAGAGAGGCAAGCAGAGAGAGAGGAAAGTAAGCAGGCTTCCTGCTGAGCAGAGAGTCCGACTCGGGGCTCGATTCCAAGACCCTGGGATCATGACCTAAGCTGAAGGCAGAGGCTTTAACCCACTGAGCCACCCAGGTGCCCCTAGCTTAACCCTTTTATGTGTGAGGCATTGTGCCAGGGATACCCTCCCAGGGTCTAGGGTGTAAGCTGAAGATTCTAAAAACTCCTGGGTGAATTCCTGACTGGCTTCTCCCCAGAAGTGGGACATTGGCCAGAAGAGCGGCCGTCCATTTCAGAGCAAAGGGAATGACTGAAAGAAATGACAGACAGTGACAGAAGAGGCAGAGGGGACTGTCCTATGTGGAGAGGCTTTCACAGGTGGGTCCTCGTGAGCGTCATTTCCTGACACGCAGCTAAGGAAGTGGCAGGGATGACAAGAGGAACTTATCATCCAGTCCTTGCAGGCAATTCATACGGATTATCTCAGATACGCCTTCTAACAACTCTGTGAAGTCGAAGCGATTATTATCCCCATCGTACAGGTGAGGAAACTAGAGGCTGGAGCAGCAGAGCTGGGTCTAAAATCTGGCCATCTGACTCCAGGTCCCAGAGGCCTCAAACTACAGCAACTGTCCATCAGAAAAGTGCTCTAGAAGTTGAGGAGAGGGAAATCCATGGTGAGGCAGCATGGCTTAACAAAGGGCGGGCAGATGAGACATTTGAGCTGGGTCTCCACGGATATGGAGAGGTGAAGAGAGAAGGAAGGAGGGAGAATGGGCAGAGCAAGGTTGGGGGATGGGAGAGGACAGGGGGCTTCTGGCCAGGCCAAGGGCAAGCATCGGGGTAGGGGCGGGTCAGGCTGGAAGGGGTGAGCCAGACAGTGGTTCCACACGGAGGCCCTGGATGCCAGGCTGGGGGAGGTGAGTGAACAGCAGGGCGCACAAGAAAGTTGCTCTGAAGGCAGCGTGCAGAACCGACTCATAGCGGGGAAGGCAGGGGGACAAGTGAGGGAAGCGAAGCAGTCCCACAGAATGAGGGGCGAGCCTCAGACTGGTGGCAGAGCGAGGCAAGCGCGGATGCCAGAGCTACGTCACAGACAATCGGTAAAGGAGGACGATGAGAAGAAGGATGTCAGGCCACATGTTTGGGTTTGGTAACCAGAGGACCGCGTATGTCATTAACAGAAAGAGGTTAAGTCAGGGCGGGAAGCAGGGAAGGTCGAGGGGAGGATGGAGAGTTTGCTCCTAGACGTAGCGTGGTTCCAGCGGCCCCAGGACAGTCAAATGGAGGCCTGCGGGAGGCAGCTGATGTGCACCCCTGGGGCCCTGGGAGGCGGAGACAGGGAAGGGGGTCTGAGGGCCAGCTGGACCCAGGAGAGGAGACGAGAGCTCCGAGGGAGAAGCTGCAGAGAGAAGAAAGGCAGGGAGCCGGGGAGTGAGCCCTGGAGAATCTGCAAATGATGAGGTCAAGGGGGGCAAGAAGGGAATGGGCCAAGGGAAAGGAAAGGCCAGAGCAGAGGCCCATGAAAGCCAAACGTCCCCTGGTCCTTCATGGGCAGAGCATCGGGTTACATCGAGGGCAGCACAAGCCGGTGGCCTCAGAGCCCTGTCCGGGCCACTGTGCGTCCCCGTGAGGGGGCGTCGCTGGGACTCGGCGGGCCTCGGATGCTGACACAGAGGGCCCAGATGCATGTCTCACTGCCCAGCCTGTCTCCTCTGATCACGGGTCAACACTCACAAGGGTTTTCTCAGGTGAGCCCCAGACCCCCTTAAAAGGAGTCCTGTTTTCAGAGAAAGAAGGATTTTTTCGTGCAGAAAGAGCTCTGCCAGCAAAGAAAGATTCTGATCCTAATTGAAGCCAGCTTTGCTGCCTTATCTTCCCTGACGAGGAACATCAGTCTTGAAATACCATCGCGTGAGCTTGTCTCCACTCATTCAAAAGTGTCAAAAATATTAAATTGGCATGAAAGTATGAAGACTATTAATAACGAATACACTGACATGCATTATTGATGTATTACTTTTAAAAAGAGTGAAAATTCTACATCACAGCTTTGACACAGAGCCAACCATTGTTAGTTTCAAGAGCTCCTGCATTTTCCCCTATGGCTCCAACTCGTTACCTAAGCCTCTTCAACAGGGAGCCTTGATGGCATTTCACAAGACTGGCTGCCGAGTGTCAGAGTTCTCGAACACCAGCTTTGTTGGGCCTGCTTTGCTTTGGTGTCACTGTTAATTATTATATCATGCTTCCTTTAACAACTGGGACTAGGCCAGTGTGTTATCCTGAATCAGCATGAAGACGGCATGACCACCTCTTGCACCTCTTGGGTCCGTTCCAGATCAGAAGATACTCCTGGACGCCCCACCAGGAGATCTTGTTTCTCCCACAGAAGGAACAAGGTCCACACGCAGGGCTGTGGGGCTTTCAGGATCCAGGTGAGAAGCTGTACAGAGCAGGCGATTCAGAGCACTGGCTTATGGTTCGACCAACGTTAGCTACGTGATTCTGCACAGCTTACTTTAATCTCTGAGGCTCAGTTTCCTTGCCAGAAAAACAAGGATAATAGTGGTACTGAAGAGAACAGACTAGAATGTCGTAAGGCTCATGGCCAGCACGCAGCAAACCGCGGCTTGCTGGAAAACGCCCTTGCCTCTCTCTTCTCTTACAGAATGGTGGTAGAGAACATAGCAGATCACATGAAGTGAAGTGACAGAGCAGGTTGGGGGCCTATGCTGGGGCTGTGAAGAGCCCGATCTCATCGGCTGGGGCAGTTGTTATAACTTTAAGACTGTAGCGATTCGATGGGACAGGATTTGCAGACATTCTGTGTCTTCAAAGGGATAAAGAAATCAAGCACCGCATATGTCTATTTTGGAATTTTTTTTTAAGATTTTTATTTATTTATATGACAGAGATCACAAGTAGGCAGAGAGGCAGGCAGAGAGAGGAAGGCTTCCTGCAGAGTAGAGAGCCCGATGCAGGGCTCGATCCCAGGACCCCGCGACCATGACCCAAGCGGAAGGCAGAAGCTTTAACCCACTGAGCCACCCAGGTGCCCCTGGAATTTTTTTATAGACCATTATTAGTAAAGGTGAGTTCCCAGTTCAGCCCAGTTTCCCTTGCTTACCCTCTCAGTAGGAAATAAGGAAGGAGGTGTGGCCAGAATGCTGTGAACAGTGAGTCCTTGCAGGGCAAACCCTGAAAACGCAGCTCGAACAGCCACGTCTCCGCAGTCCTCACTATGAGCTCGGTTGCCCTGACCCTCACAGCTATGCCACGGGTCCCCGCTAGAGATAAGGAAGGTCCGGCCCTGAGAGCAGAGCTCAGACCCCGGCCTGCCACAAAACACTGGCCGCTCTCCCGCATTCACTTCAGGACCCAGACGCCCAGCGAGCCCAACTCTGTCCCGTGGAAGAGGATCTCCCTCTTACCTTCAGAGCCCACTCGCAATCCACGACTGCCTTCTGGTAGTCCCCGAGTTTTAGATAAGCCTGTAATGACACAAAGGGCTGTATTTACATGTAATTCTGCGGCAACCAGCGGGAAGGTTACCGAAGCCCAGGGCTAGCAACCGTGGACAGCCAGTACTGCTGTCAGACCTAAAGGGGCAGGACGAGCCACGGACTAACAAGAGAGGTCAGCTTTGTGAGCAGCACTGCTGAGCAGGAGCTGAGGCCTTTAGGAGAGCTGTCGGTGGGAGAATGGATACCCTCACTCTCACTTCCTTCCTTCCTTCTGATCTCACCGGCTGAGTCCAAACGCAAGTTAGGGAGCCGGGATGTCAGGGGATGGGTCCACAGAGGTCAGTCCCCCAGGGCACAGAAGGATCTGGAAAGGCCAAAGAAAATACCTAGCACATTAAATCCCTCTACAAAGGAAGAGCTGGCTTCTAGAGTCTACCCCACTGCGGATGTTCCAGAAGGAAATCAAATGGCAAAGGGAATCAAAGAGGTGAGAGTAAGTGTTGGAGAGAGTGTAGAAAAATCAGAACCCGCAGACACAGCTGGTGGGTCTGGCGGTTCTTGAAAGGGTTAAATACAGAGCTGCCCTACGATCCAGCCACTCCTCAGTGTATACATATGTGCACATAAAAACTTCTGTGCAAATGCTCACAGCAGCATTATTCATAAAAGCCAAAAAGCAGAAATGGTTCAAATGTCCATCACTTGATGAATGGATAAATAAGACGGAGCCCATCCTACAGCAGTGTATTAGTTGGCCACAAAAAGGAAGGAAGCATGGGTACACCCTACAACATGGAGGAGCCTGGGAAGCATGTTGCAAGAAAGAAGGCAGACACAGAAGAAAAAATACGGCATGACTTCATTTATATGAAATGTCCAGGACAGGCAAATGTATGGAGACAGAAAGTTGATTCGTGGTTGCCTAAGGGTGAGGGTAGGGGTGGACAGGAGGGCTGGGCGGGGGGGGCACCACTTAAAGGGTATGGGGTTTCTTTTTGGGATCATGAAAATGTTCTAGAACTGGTTATGGCGATGGTTGCACAGCTCTGTGAATATACTAAAAAAAATGAACTGTATACTTTAAATGGGCAAAATGCATGTTATGTCAATTGTATCTCAATAAAGTGGTTATTCAAGAAAGATAAAGTTCTGCTTCCTTCCTCATAAGCACAGCAAGAAGAAAGTGATGTAAGTGATGGGCTGACATTTAAGAGTCAGACCATCACTTAGATCCATCGGTGCCAAAAGCCCTGGGGACCTCTTTTGGGATCCCCTAGAGTGGAGGGAAGTCTTGAGAATCAAGAATTGGTTCTGGATGCTGGGATCCACCCGATCTACACTGAAGACCTTGTGGCACAGAAAGTATGGGAGGGCTGTGTCCCAGCAAACACACTGCCTACTCCACCTCTGAATGAATTACTGGTCACATAGGCAGTGAATAACGTGTCAAGTTGAACTAAACAGGCTTTAAAGTTCCTGGGAAGCAGCAATGATCACTCCTGGTATAAAAGGGAAAACCAGGCACCTGGAGGGTAAGAGGTTTTCCCAGAGTCCTCATCAGTCACCCCAACTAGAGCTGATTCTTGCGTCGGTTTGCCCCTGAGCAAAACTGTCCCAGGGTATGGTGACATTCTTATCAGTAACTCTGCTGAGATATTTACACCATCGAGCCAATCATGGGGTGAGTATGGTGACTCATAGGGGATCTAAGCATTCATCCCAACCGAGGAAGGAGCAGGCACTAGCAGGCTAACCAAGTCCAAGTCCCTTCAAGAAAGGGAGCTGCCGTGTGGCGCTTTCATTAACTCAGGTTCTGTACTAATTGAAGAGGACGATGCTTTGAACTGTTTGGTCCATAAAGCACCATCCTTTCCCTCGGGGTTTGGGGTTTCATTTGAAAGTCAGAGGATGTGAGGAGGAGACTAGCATCCTTTTAGACAAATGGAGCCACAATTTCGTGACATTATTATTCAGGAGACATACAGACTGAAAATGCATACGTGGGCTTCAACAGTTTCTCTACACAGCCTTTATTTATTCTTTTTTCCTTTTTTTTAAGGAAATGGATTCAACAGCCTGTTCTCTTCTGCTTTCCCACATTTTAAAAAGAACTACTTTTCCAAATGGCAATTAAACTCCTGATTTTTCTAAATTACACCAGCAATCTATTGATCATAACATTAACCCCAGGAGAAAAACAGAGCGATGAAAGGGTAGTTTTTTTCCTCTGGCAAGTAGCAACACTCAATTCACAGGGTCCTTATTAAGTGTTTTCTAACACTGCATGCAAACAGGGGAGACATTTTAAAAATAGTCAATGGTGATTTGGTGGTTGTAACACCAGGCAGCACCTTTTGTATTTATTTATCTCTGAATAAGCGTTCTTTTCGGGAAAGCTGGGAAGAATTACTTTCCCAAAGCTTTTTACTATATTTAGCTTATTTTTATCCACACATGCTTTTTTTTTTAAGATTTATTTTATTTTACTTATTTGTCAGAGAGAGAGAGCATAAGCAGGTGGAGTAGCAGGCAGAGGGAGAAGCAGGCTTCCTGCTGAGCAAGAAGCCTGATCTGGGATCGAGTCCCACGACTCTGGGATCACAACCTAAACCAAAGGCAGATGCTTAACCGACTGAGCCATTGAGGTATCCCTTCCACACCCATTCTTAATGTGATTCTCCAGAACCCAATCAAAGTGCCGCTGAAACTTGAGTACAGTAAAAAATGAAACTAATTTAGACGATTGCGGGTACAGACCATCTGAATTAGATGTAGGTCTGAATTACATAACATTTTAAAACCCAGTCAGTTTTACTACTTTCAAATAACTTCAAAGTAACAAGACTGAAAAAGCATCAGTAGGTAAATGTTTTGGAGACCAAATCTGGTGAAAAGTAAAAAGGAATTATAATTATTATATTAATTGCTTGCATTTGAATGCTTCTTTCAAAGTGTCAAAAGAAACTTAATTCCCTTAAATAGACTTATTGTTCCTCCAGTGTTATGTAACTTAACAAGGATTTATTAAACATCTATTATAAATAAAGCATTGGCGGGGGAGTAAATGGCAAAGTTTATAATCTCATTAGGGTGATGAAATGCACACTGTTAGGCCAACCCCTGGCCATTTTATTTACCAAATTCACTCTCCTAGATCAATTTTTCTCCAGAAATGGGGCCAAGTAAGTGGCACTCAACTCTAGTCTGATTTACCCAAACCGCTGAACTATTGAGGTTACACTGTGCTTGGATTTATTTATCATTAAATCACCATCACTCCCTAGACTTTTTGGCCTCCAAACCTCCTGTTTCTTGCTTCCGACATTATTCCTCAACCTCCCACAGCAGGACATCCTTGATCCCGAGTTACAGAAATTGGCACTGATGAGGGCTCCTCCCATCAATGACACGGTGTCAAGTGCAGCTTGCACAGGTCCTGCTGACATCTTCTGACCATCAGATAATCATGCCTGTGGATCTGCCACTTTTTCAGGTCTAAACAACAGGGAACTCGGCCACACACAGGCTCAAGGGCTTTCAACGATAAGGCCACATGTGATGTTTTGCTGCACCTGAGAACTATCAACCTCGTCCCTTCATTAACTAGGAGATAAATAAACAACTGTGTGATGGTTTTGACCTGGTGTCCCACGAAACTGAGCTCCTCTGTGATACAAAACAGAGGGATGAGGGAGTTCAGAAACTCAGCATTTCTGAGAAACTGGGTCTAAGCCCATCAGCTATCCAGCAGACCTGGGGCACAGAATCTTACTTCTACAGGACCGATACGACGAGTAAGAAAGTGAGCCTGCGAAGTTCAGCCTACCAGCAACAAACTGGTCAACAGCTGGCCAAACCCAGCGACAGTAGGACCAGTTCTCAGAGGTGGTTTCCTTCACGCTTTGCCCTCAGTGATGTGTGGGAGCTGACTTAGACCACGCACAGGGCTGGTTGTGTGCAGCTCTTCCCAAGTCCTCCTCTCATCATTGCAAGTTGGTGGCTTGAAATTGGACCGTGGCGAGAGCACTGACTCCATGGACAGTGGCAAATGGTCCTGACAGATCAGCTTCCGCCACCCCCTATCCAGAGTCGGCGGCTAAACACTGATGGGCACACCAGGGCTACCATCTGGTCTTATGTTTGCTTTCACAAGTTCCATGGCTACTGTCTCCTGAGAAAACACCACAGTTTTGGACACTGTGTTGGACACAGTGTTGGCTCACTGACCTGGGCCCTGTTGGTGTAGAGCACCTTCATGTCCTTCAGCTTGTCCATACCCTCACTGTAGCACACGATGGCTGCTTCATAGTCCCCTCTGGCAAAGGCTTCATTCCCCTTTTCTTTTAGGGCTGGGAGAACATAAGTCGCACAAGTGAGCTCTCCCCACAATCTGGAAAATTCTTGCCTACTTTATTCCCCTGTCTTCCCAATTCTACTTTGGAGGACATAGCTTCCATCAGTCCAAAGGAGACCTGTTATTTGCTTCTCTGCAGACATTTCATGATCAGACTTCCTAAGGGCTCTTTTTTCTCACACCCATCCCAAGTTGCCCAAGGAGCTTCTCAGAAAAAGTAAATGTTCCTGGCACAAAACTCAGAACCTCTCCAAGAGGGCCACAAAGACCAAGTCTAATACTGAATGTCTCATAAATAGGGCCTAACAAGTCACTTGCTAGCACAAGTGGATGTGTGCAGACCTGCAGCACGCACGCCGCTGGGGGGCCCACAACAAGGGCTGGAGGCATCCTGCATATGGGCCGCCCCCTCCCACAACAACCCCCATCTCCCCCTCCCTCCATCTCTCCTCTCCCTTCTCACACCTTTGTTTTCCTGTTTCATTTTCCGTTTTCAATTTTTCATCTGTGCCTCAGGCCAGCCCAGGGTACCTCCCCCTTCTGTCCCTCCCTACTGTCCCAGGTCTGCTCTGCTAAGTCCATCCAGATGCTTTGGAAAGAGGTCTGGCAGGGGGCGGCTGACGAGGGCTCCGTCCCACTCCCTGCCTGTTGCAGCAGAGACAGGGACAGACACCACTCGTTTCTGCCTGGCCAGGTTCCACTGCCTCAGGCCCGTTACGAACCCCCTCACTGGGAATCTTGCTGTCCTCAAAGATCAGCAGGCACACTCATGATCTTTTTAGCACGAATCATCCCCGCTCTTGAAAAGTGAAGACTGACAGTTACCATCTGCTAAGACTTTGTTTTCCCTTCTTCTCCTGGCACGTTCTCTTGCATCCAACTCCATAGATGCCAAAAAGGCTTCTGACAGCAGAGTAATTTCAAGTATTAAAGAGAAAAATCCAAATACTATAATCAGTTCTTTAGCTCAAATTCAGAAGAAAGCTTCTTTGGAGGCACACATTTCACGCGTACATATGTAGGCACACACACACACACACACATTCTGAAGCAACTAAATGACATTTTCTTAATTTGACATTAAATGGTAATCTGTGTGATGTATTATTATATATGATGGCTATGTCTGTGCTTCAAGTTTGAATTATGTCTTTAGAGGCAGGGGTTTTTGTTCCATTTAGCATAATGAGCTGCTAAGCTGGGCAACAGAGAAGCTACCTAGATCCTTAGAGCAGCTAAGAGTAAATGGGGTGATACAGAATAACTGAATTCAGTTTACAAAAGACTGGCTGGGACAAAATACAGAAAAGCCTCTGAGTGCTGTCCCCTCTGACTAGTAAGAGAATTGGCCGATCCGTTCTTTGTAAGCCCAGAGGCTATAATTTAAGGGTCTGGAAGCCACAAGCAATAAACACTGACCCTAAATAAATAATACACATTAGGAAGAGAGATGCTGTCCTTACCTGAGCTTATCCCATCTGCATTCTGCAGGGTACAGGTTATCATGGAAACAAAACAAAACAAAAAAACAAATTTCAAAAACCACTCTCTGATTTATAAGTCTACAAATGCAAAAATGCAGATTCATTACAAGTGGGGAGTAGGGTCATTTCCTCTAACCATCAATACTGAAGGGCCCAAAATTCACAGGGCTTGCTTTAAATCAGGAGATATGATTATGGGTACAGTTGTTACAGGGTGAGCAGCTCAAGGGACCCCTGCTATGGCTGTAGGAGTCGCAAATGTGAGGCAGAACATATTACCTTTGCAGTACAGCTGAAATATTGGTCACAAGCTCAGGGGGTGGGGAGGGCAATTTTTCATTAAAATAAACCCATTGTTTAAAGATGACTCAGAAAGACAAAGGAAAAAGAATGAGAGTTTATACTTCCTTGTGGAAAATAAATCTAGTGAACCTAAAAAACAAAAGATTATTCAGCCTCCCCAGAGAGTCTGAGATTAAACTGCGGCTTCCTCTGCTTCTAGGCAGACCTCTTCTCTGTATCTGCTTAAATAACTCCATAATAGAAAAAGAAACCTCCGTAGAAGCTTGCGGAGGACTGATCGTGGTCTTGTTCAGAGTGGTCTGGCACCCGTCCTCCTCTTGGACTTCCTCTGTAAACATTAGTCTCTTTTCTGTCTCCAGGATAGCTTTCTGCTGTACAAGCGGGTCATCAGAATTCATCTCTTGGATTAAACTGGCTGGAGGAGAAATCAGAGGTGAAATCATTCGAATGAGGTTTTCAAAAGGAAAGGCTCTGTTCACTAGAAAGGAGGGTGTAGAACATTCATGGGGAAGAACATTTGTTTCTCTGGCTTTGTTGAGATATGATGGACACACACCATCATGTAAGTTGAAGGTACACAACTGTGATAATTTGATTCTCGCATCTATTGTGAAGTGATCCCACAATAAGGTTACTTAACACATCCATCTCCTCGTGTACTTACAATATTTATGTGTGTGTTAAGAATATTTAAGATCTCTTCTCTTACTTTCAAATATAAAATACAGTATTTTTAAAAAGATTTATTTATTTATTTTAGAGAGTGAGTAAGTACAGGGGTAGAGGGAGAGAGAAAATCTTTAGCAGACTCCCCACTGAGCTTGGAGCCCGATGCAGGGTTCTATCTCAGGACCCTGAGAACACGACCTGACACACAACCAAGCACAGGACGCTTAGCTGAATGCGCCACCCAGGTGTCCCAGTATAAAATACCGTATTAACTACAGTCACCATGTTGTACAACAGATCCCCTGAAATTATTCATTTTATAACCGAAGTTCGTACGCTTTGACCAACATCTCCCCATTTCTTTGTTTTCCCTCCAGTTTCATCGATACGTAACTGATGTATATCACTTGGGTAAGTTTTGGGCGTACCTCCTGGTGGTCTGATTTACATGTGTTGTGAAATGATTACAATAGGTTCAGCTAACATCCATCTTTTCCTATAGGTAGAATTGAAAGGGGAAAAAAAGGGAAAAAATTCTCACCTTGTGATGAGAACTCTCAAGATTTACTTTTTTGACAACTTTCCTATCTGTCTGAAAGGCAGATCAGCTGCAGTCACCGGGTTGTGTAACACATCCCTGGGACTGACTTCTAACCACCTTGGTGCCTTCTGACCACCTCCCTCCAATTCCCCCTACCCTACCTGCAGCCTCTGGTAACCGTACCAGTCTTATCTCCTTATGAGTTTTTTTAGATTTCACATATAAGTGAGATAAGTAATTGTCTCCTCTGACTTATTTCACTTAGTGCGATGCTTTCAAGGTCCATCCATGTTGTCACAGATGGTAGGGTTTCCCCACTTTTTATGAATGAATGATATCCCATTGTTTACCTGCACCACCACTTCATTTTGTGCTCATTCATAGATGGACACTTAGGTTTCCAGGTCTCGGCTACCGTAAGTAATGTTGCTATGATCCTGGGGGTGCAGAGATCCTTTTCCAGATGGTGTTTCCAATTCCTTGGATATACTTTGAAAAGTGGAATTACTGGATTGTAGGGTAGCTCTATTTTTAATTTTTTGAGGAACCTCCACATGGTTTTCCACAGTGGCTGCACCCATTTGCATTCCCCCCACTGTGCACTTTTCTCCATACCCTCGCCAGCATCTGTTGTCTCTTGTCTTTCTGGTGATGGCCAGGCTGAAAGGCACCCATGATGTCTCAGTGGGGTTTTAATTTGCATTTCCCTAATGACTAGTGATGTTGAACATCTTTTCATGCACTGTGGGCTTTTCATATTATTTTCTTTGGAGATCTGTCTGTTTGGATCCTTTGCCCATTTTTAATCAGGTAATCCAATTTTTTGTTTTGTTTTGTTTCTTTGTATTGGGTTGTATGGATTCTTCATACAGTTTGGATATTAACCCTTTATCAGATACATGGTTTGCAAATAGTTTTTCCTATTCCTTAGGTTATCTCTTCCTTATCTTTTTTTTTTTAAGATTTTATTTATTTATTTGAGAGAGAGAGTGAGAGAGAGCATGAGAGTGGGATGAGGGGCAAAGGGAGAAGCAGACTCTCTGCTGAGTAGGGGGCCCAAAGTGGGAGTCGATCCTGGGACTTTGAGATCATGACCCCAGCCGAAGGCAGACGCTCAACCGACTGAGCCACCCAGGTGCCCCTCTCTTCCCTATTCTCAAAGAAGGTTCTGAATGGAAAGCAAAAATTAAAGCAAGTAGAACCAATGAGAAAAAAAAAAAAAAAGAATTAAAAACAGGATTTGTTTTGCCTGGAAGAAGCTGCAGGAGAATTTTACTCTGGCCTTCAAATCAGTTTCAACCTACTTATTTAGTCCAACAACAATTTATGGAGAACTTATTATGAGTTAGATATTATGCAGAATGCTACAAATAACAAGGATGAATAAAAAAGATACTCATTTTTTAAGAGCTTCCCATCTTGTGTGGGAGACAAATGGGTACATTTCGGCTACCCTGAGACCACAAAACAGTCCTTGAAGCTATCCTTCACTATCTATCTATCTACCTATCACTAGCTATCACTGCCCGCGCAGCTTAGATCCCATGATCCATCCTGTCTCCATGCTGAACCCCCTTGCCCTCCCACCCCATGTGACAAACAAAACTCCAACTCCAGACCCAACTCCCTACTTTTCTAGGCCTTTATGACGGATGTGGAGGACTGACAAAGACAGATGGACACCAGGGAGAGCCCGTCCTAACTCCACCGGCTAGTCCATAGTACCCGGCCATCCCATGGTTAGCCTCAAATGATTGGGACACCAATTCCAAGGCATTTTCCCCCCAACACCACCATGCAATTCTGACAGCCTGGGTGTCCAAAGATCAACTCAATTCTGACCCCATTGAACTGAGATAGTGTCAGATCCCACAAGTTAATGGCTCTGTCCCATGAGACTGCCCACTCCCTACCCCCCACTTCACATGCCAGTCCGGGTTTTCACCTGTGCTTCTGACCTCAGGGCTAGATCAGAGCGTCCTGCAACCTCCTCCTCCTCCGGTTTGATTAATTTGCTGGATTGGCTCACAGAATTCAGAGAAAGCTTTTACTTACTAGCTCATCAGTTTATCATAAAAGGCTATAACCCAGAAGAGCCAAATGGAAGGGATATATAGGGCACGGTATGTGGGAAGGGGGTGTGGAGCTTCCAGGCTCTTTGAACGTACCTCTCTCCCAAAATCTCTAGTCACCAACCTGGAAGCTCTCTGATCCTGGTCCTTTTGGGGTTTTAGGGAAGCATCATTATATAGGTCTGATAAGAAAATCATTGTTGGGTGCCTGGGTGGCTCAGGTCATGATCTCAGGGTCCTGGGATCGAGTCCCGCATTGGGCTCTCTGCTCAGCAGGGAGCCTGCTTCCCTCTCTCTCTGCCTGCCTCTCTGCCTACTTGTGATCTCTGTCTGTCAAATAAACAAACAAAATCTTTAAAAAAAATAAAAAAGAAATTGTTGGCTGTTGCCAATCAATTCAACTCCCGGCCCCTCTCCCCTTCCCAGGGGGTTGAGACTATCACAGAGTTGGTTCCCTGGCAACCAGCCTCCATCTTCAGGTTCCAAAAGTCTCTCATTAACATAAGCTCAGGTGTGATTGAAAAGGGCTTGAATATAAAGATGCCTTTATCTGTATGATTACTTAGAAGTTCCAAGGATTTTGGGGCGCCTGGCTGGCTCAGTGGGTTAAAGCCGCTGCTTTCGGCTCAGGTCATGATCTCAGGGTCCTGGGATCGAGCCCCACATTGGGCTCTCTGCTCAGCACAGAGCCTGCTTCCTCCTCTCTCTCTCTTTCTGCCTACTTGTGATCTCTGTCTGTCAAATAAATAAATAAACTCTTAAGAAAAAAAAAAAGAAGTTCCAAGGATTTTGGGAGCTCTTTGCCAGGCACAGGGACAAAGAACAAATATATATTTCTTACTATAAAGCACAGTATTACACCCAAACAAGTTATCCTATCCTTCTCCCATGGACATTAAAAAACTGCCTCCGGGACGCCTGGGTGGCTCAGTTGGTTAAGCGGCTGCCTTCGGCTCAGGTCATGATCCCAGCGTCCTGGGATCGAGTCCCACATCGGACTCCTTGCTCGGCAGGGAGCCTGCTTCTTCCTCTGCCTCTGCCTGCCTCTCTGTCTGCCTGTGCTTGCTCTCTCTCTCTCTCTAACAAATAAATAAATAAAATCTTTAAAAAAAAAAAAAAAACTGCCTCCAACCAAGGGAGCCCTTGGGCACTGTCGGTGGGAATGCAAACTTGTACAGCCACTGTGGAAAACAGTGTGGAGGTTCTTCAAAAAATTAAAACTAGAATTACCATAGGATCCAGTAATTCTACTACTACTGGGTATTTCCCCCAAAGAAAACAAAAACTAATTTGAAAAGACACATGCAGCTTTGCGTTTCTTGCAGCATTATTTCCAATAGCCGGATATGGAATATCACTCAGCCATCAAAAATGAATGAGATCTTGCCATTTGCAAAAGCATGGATGGAGCTAGAGAATATGATGCTAAGTGAAACCAATCAGAGAAAGACAAATACTGTATGACTTCACTCATGTGGAATTTAAGAAACAAAATGAATAAACAAAGACAAAAAGAGACAAACGAAAGAACCCGACTCTCAAGGACACAGGACAAACTGGTGGTGGCCCTCCTACATCTCTGGCCATTGCTTTTTGGTCTCCTTTACTTGCTCCTGCTCTCCCTGTCCTGTCTACCTTCTAGACTGTGTGAGCCTCAAGGTTCTGCCTGAGCCCACTACTTTTTCTGGACCATTTCCCCCAGGTGGTCCCATTCTCTCTCATGGTTCTAAATACCATTTATTAGCTGGGGCCTCCCAAAGGGACATCCCCTGCTCTGTGCTCTCCCTAGGCTCGGACTCGGAAAACCAACTGTCCTCTGAACACCTTCACTGTGATGTTGTGCTCACCAGTCCTGGCCTGCCTGTCCTCTTTCCCCTCAGACTGTTCCTCCCCCAAACGCTCACTCTCTCAGCAGATGGCCAAACCATTGCATTCGACCCAAGACTTTAAGGACTCATTCTTGAGTCTTCGTTCTCCCTCTGCCCTCGCAGCCATCACACTCGAAAGCTTGCCAAGTAAATCCTAAATATATCTTGAGTCCATTTACTCGTGCCCATTCCTGCTGCTACAGCTCTAAACCCAGCTGGCCTCTTTTCCCTGGAGTGCTGGAACAGCCTCTTGACGGGGGCTCCCAGCATCTGTTCTCCTATCCCCTCCATGTCCTCGTCTCCACATCCACATGTGGCCAGAATGACCTTTCTAAAGTGTAAATCTGATCACGTTCCTGTGCTGAGTCAACCGTCCAACTGCTCATAGGTAAACATGAATTCCCGCTGTGGCTTCCAAGGTCTTCCCTGATCTGGCCTTTCTTGACTCACATGGGACCCTTCTATCAGTGATCTCGTCTCTCCAGCCATACAGAGCTTTTATGCTTCCAGGTTCTAAAAAGCACCACGTTCTCAAACTCCTAGCTTTCCAACCTACTTTCTCCCCACTTAGGACCTTCTCTTGCCCTCTCCCCAGGGCCCAGCTCCTACTCACACTTCAGGGAAGCCTTATACAATTCCTATAAGGGACTGAAGTGTGACCCCCACCCCATTCACAAGCTGATGCCCTCGTGCCCTAGTGTGACTGTCCTGGCAGACAGCCCTTCAAGGCATAATTAAGGTTAAATGAGGTCATCAGGATGGGGCCCTAAACCAAATGGACTGGTGTCCGTATTTTAAGAGAGGAAGAGACACCTGGGATGTGTACACACAGAGAAAAGACCCCGTGAGGACACAGCGAGAAGGCGGTCATCTCCAAGCCAAGGAGAGAGACCTCGGGAGAAACTAAACCTGCCCATGCCTCCATCTCGCACTTCCAGAACCGACAGTGGAAAGGAAATTTTTACTGCTTAAGTGGCATTTTGTTACAGCTGCCCAACCAGACTAATATAGCTTGTAAGCTGCGTTAGTGTCTCTTGTGCTTTGCAAATCTCTCTTCGTATCACACGTCATCCTGGAGATGGTTCCATATCTGTTCTCCCCACTGGGCTGCAGACACCAGGAGGAAAGCTAATCCTTGGTTATCGTTACTATAGTCTCCAGGGCCTAGCAATGCTTGATACATAGCAAGAGCCCAGGAAATGAGTGCATAGAACCTATTCACATGGCTACACAAACTGAAACTAACTCTAAATGAAATACAATTAGAAACTTGGTTCCTGGGATGCCTGGGTGGCTCAGTGGGTTAAAGCCTCTGCTTTCGGCTCAGGTCATGATCCCAGGGTCCTAGGATCGAGTCCCCCATTGGGCTCTCTGCTTGGTGGGAGCCTGCTTCCTCCTCTCTTTCTATTTGTGATCTCTGTCAAATAAATAAATAAAATCTTAAAAAGAAAAATAAAAGAAAGAAACTCGGTTCCTGGGTAGCACCAGCCACCTTTTAAAGGTTCATAGCTGCATGCAGGTACTAGTGGCCATAGTGGATGGTGTAGACTGTAGCACATTTCCACCACCATACAGAGTTCTATGGGCCAGTACTGGTGTAAACGGTACTGAAGGGACTTTGAGCCTGACTGAAAGTGAGCCTGGTAAAGCAAGACGGCGAGGCAGAGGAACAACAAAGGGAACTTGCAGAACCATCAGGGGACCTGTGGGGAACTAGAAGCAGTCTGCTGCCCTAGGGAGAGGCGAGAGGTAAGGACAAGGTCACGGGAGGACTTAAGTCCGGAGGAAAGCTTGAAGTTTATTGTGGCTGTGGAGAGAATCCAAGCAGAGAAGTGTCTGGGTCAGATTTGCATTTTAGATACATTACTCTGTGGGGAGTGTAAGCCTGGAGGCAGGAACAACAATCAGGGAGTTGTTGAAATAGTCTGGGTCAGAGAACCAGAACAATAGGAGGGGGCAGGGAGGACCGGGTGGGAGAAAGAAGCCAGACTTGATGGCCACTTCAATGGAGGGTGAGAGCTGGCAGGAGTCCAAGGTGACCTGTGAACTTCCAAACAGTGTTCCCGCCCACGGAGACTGGACTGAAGGGGAAGGTTGAAGCAGGTTTTATTAGGGAGGAGGACAGAAAGCTGTTGGACACACGGAGTCTGCAGTTTCTGTGGCTGCAGTGGATAGGAAACCTGGCAAAGAGTCCAAAACCCAGGGAAGAAGGCAGCGTGGCCAACAGGGACATGGAGTTGGTGAGTAAACAGGTTGTAGGCAAAATCACGTGCCTGGACTAGACCACCTGAAGACAAAGGTGAGAAGCAGGCTGGCCAAGGCCAGAAGTCCACAGAACAACTTTCAGGGATGGGTGGAGGATGGGCCCAGGGATGAACACAGAACACATGGTGGATGTGTCTTTTTTCAAATTACCCCAACTAGTTTTGAAACCATTTTAATTCTTTAGACCCATACAGCCTACTGGAAGGAGCACTTTCAACATATTTCTGTCTGATATGTAAGGTCGGTTTGATTGTTGGTTTGCTTGTTTCCATCATTCACACAAGCTCCCTGAAGTCTGAATAGGAAACAGATGCTTTGAAATCTCTTGAATGGGATTTGTGGGATCAGAGAATGTCCTTTGAGATCCCACCTGGGGAAGGAGGGGTCTTCCTGTCCAGAGGCAGGGAGACAGGATCATAACCATGAACCGTCCACGTAATTAGACCCACCCTGAGGGAAAGCCATTTGATTTTGCCTCTGCAGCTCAGAATCAGAAATGGCTCTGCCCTAAAACAAGAGGGATTCCACACTGATCAACGAGGTTCCTGAGCGATCTCGAAGGGAACAGCTAGGCTCCTTTGACGTGAATCCTACACGGAAGGGTCAAAATATGGAGGAGAGCTGTCAGCCTCAATTCCACCCAGAATGTTAACGGCTTCTCTGATACCAATTAACAGCCACAAAATACCACCCCAGGCTCTAATATTACTTGCTTCTCAATACCCTTTCTGCTTAATTTCAAATACATTTTCTCTTAGAGTCATAAACCTATCAGGCAGCCCAGGAACTTAGAGTCATCATTTCTCTCCAGTCACTCCACCTTGGTAGCTCAGAATTTAATTTGTTTATGATTTACTGGTACTCACTGATTTCATCCACATTTTTAAGAAATTTCTGCAAATCTTTCTCGTGATCGTCAGCCATTGTCAACCAGAGTACCTGGGGGAGGCAGCATAAGTGATGAAAATTAATAATAATAAAACACTAAGTGGAATTTGTCAAGCTCATTAGCCTTCTAAAATGAAGAGACAAGCGATTATTTTAAAGATGGATTTGTGTTCATAAATGTCACGAGTAACAGCAGGGTGATCTATTTCACTCTGGCTGCTATTAAGGCCAAGGGATACTCATTATTTGTGGTGATACTTCTGGAAAGCTGTCAGCCCTCCCTCCACTGGGAGAACTGCTCTGCAAAATGTTCCTCCAAAGCCAGCAACTGCCGCTGTGATTCAGGGACCTGGCATGAAGGAGGCCAGGGGGACAGAGGCTGAGAGGCTGGCAGGAATGGAGAGGACACCAACGCCTGACTTGGATCATGACAGGCCCTCCCAGCCAGAAGCCTGGACCTGGCCCTGTGACTGGTAGCCAGGAGCTAGAGAATTTGCATCTAACCGTCCAAACTCATTTAAACTATAAGCCTCTGGCTTGTTTCTGAGGAGTGAAGAGAACCTGAAAACGGGCTGAAGGGAGCAGACCTTGATGGCACTGTGCACCAGCATCTCTCCTTGCTAGGTACTTCAGGTTTATTACTTCTCCGCGGTTTGTGGGTAAACAGCCCTCATGGTATGCCCAGGAGTTTCCAAAGTTCACCCACAGGCCATAAAAACCATCCTCAAACTTGTTGAATATAGAGTCCTCAGCTTTAGCACCAAAGCTTTTCAGTCAACCTGCCAGGGAAACCGGGAATGAAGACTTTTAAGACTCTCCCGGGGTGATTCTGATTTACAACTAGGTTTAGTAGTAGTGCAGTTGTGGAAGCACCTCTAACTGGAAATTTGAACTCTCCATGAACAAAGTGGGGGGTTACTTGACTCTGAGACTCCACCACTTACAAGCTGTGTGACCTCAGCTAAAGTCGCCAACCTCTCTGGGCCTAACTCATTCTATGGAAACGGTAACACGATCCAAGAGGACTGAAGGTCCAAGGTTAACTGAAGCACCAGCCTCGCAATGAAGCACCAGGCTCGCAATGAGTGGTAAATGCGAGGCCCGCTTATCTACAAAACGGGGGTGGGGACGTGTGGCTTAACTAAATGAGCGATAGGGTTCCTTCCAGCTCTAACATAGTAAGGCTCCCACGGAACCAAGGCCTAGTGAAGCGAGCTGACTTGCCCAAGGTTGCCGGTGCACAAGGAAGGCTCAGCGCTTGCCCGGGCAGGAGCAGGGGTGTAAGGATGCGCGATCCGAGCCGAACCACGCAGCCAGCATGATGAACTCAAGGGGGCACGGCACCCACGGTGCGCATGCGGGAGCCAGGTCACCCGCTAGCCTGGACGCCCCTCCCCGCCCAACGCAGGGGGGCGGGGCCGACGGCACCGTTGCCTGGCAACCACTCCGCAGCGTCCACCGGCTCCCAAGCCCAAAGCGAAGACCCAGCTCACGGCCGATACCGTCCCATCTGCTGCGGCCCACATCAGCGTCCTCTGCTAGGCGCTGACGGCCAGATCAGGACCACATCCCAGGGTAGACCCCGGGCCACCCCGCTGCACTGACCTGACATGCCCAGGGCCGGACAGGAAATGACGGCTGTGGGCGGGCGGTGACTGACCGGGGGCGTGGCCAAGGCCCGGGGCGGGGCTAGGACTTAGAGTGGGCGGGGCCCCGACGCTCACGTTCTGCGATGCCGCGTCTCGGCTGAGCTGGGACCCTGGCCGCTGGCAGGAAGCAGAAGCTCGGGGTGAGCGCGCTGGTCTCTGAGTTAAAGCCAGGTCTTCGCCTTTCTTTCTTCTAAGGATGGGTTATCACTCCCATTAGCTTACTATCCCTGGCCCAAAAAGGGAACAGCCTTCAGTGTACTTGGGAGAAACAGGCTTGGGTGTGAATCCGGTTTTGGTTACTGGCAAATGTGAGAAACTTCAGGGAGTTATGTAACCCTCTGATCTTAGTTTCCTCATTTATACGCTGGAGAAATGGCCCGTAAGGTTTTTGGTTAAAGTGCCAGGCATCTAGTCAGGAGGAATGCGTGGTAGATACGATCCAGGGAGTCATACGACTGGAAGCAGAATGAGTCGGTGGGCACGTGTACACTTGGAACATATGCACACAGTCTTGAAGAGATTCCGGTCTGTTTTTTTTAAAACAAAAGTTCAGTGTTATGTGTTGGGTTAAAAGGGGAGAAAAGCAGATTTGGGGGGAAGCTTCATCTTGAGCTTAAGCTGAGGTTCAGAAACACCTGGGACTAATTGGCAAATTTGGTGTTATTTCAGAAACCTGTTTGGTTGGGGCTGGGGAGCCCCCCGGGGGGTTAGAACTTGCCAGGAGGGGAGAGGGGTTCAGGCATGGCCAACTAGATCCAACGTTGGTTGAGTACAGTCTGTGGACTCTGTCCTGTGGGCTAGAACTGGAGAACAGGGGGCTGCTTGACTGAAATCTCCAGAAGGCATTGGTACGCATCACCCCTGCTTGGGAACAGCGGGAGTGGAGCGGAGCACAAAGGGGCTGGGCGTTCTCTTGGCCTCAGAGTGGGTGCAGCTGCAGTCGAGTCTTTCAGCATATCCCGCAGCTGTGGCAGGAGGCAGTGGGACTTGGGGCACCCGGCAGGAGGAGCACAGCCGCTGTCCCCGGGAACTGAGATTGCTTCTGAGAAGTAGCAGAGTGGAGGCGTCTGGCAGAGGAGGTTTGCTTGTGCCAGCCACAGCCTGGAAATTCTCAGAAAGACACGGGTCACTTTACCGTGACCGTGGAGCCTGTGGGGACTGATGGAGACAAGAACTAGTGACAAGTTTTGCTCTTAGTATCACCTGTTTTCCCCTCGGGCGGAGAGCTCTTGAGCACACACAGGCATAGTCTCCAACTCAGGCTCCTTTTGTCACTTTGCTGCTGACAGTCTTAATTCCAAATCACTTACTTCCTATTCCACTGCTCCTCACCACACTCGGGTCCTGGACTCCAGAGGGGCCTGCCCACCACATTCAGTCACACATTCATGTGTCGGTTGTAGGTGGTGTACAATGTGCCAGGTGCTGTGGAAAGCCCCCCTCCCCCGGGTGTCCTTGACAAATGACAAATATTTATCATGCGCTGAGTGATCAGGAGCTTTAGAACCCATCAGCATGTGTTCAAATCTCAGCTCTCCACTTCTTAGCATCTATTAAAATATTGTTAAGTACCCCGGTGCACCATTCCTAAGCTAGGTGTTGGAGAGCTTGCACTCTTCCCTACTTCTTTTTTTTTTTTTTTTTAAGATTTTATTTATTTATTTGACAGACAGAGATCACAGGTAGGCAGAGAGAGGTGGGGAGGCAGGCTCCCCGCTGAGCAGAGAGCCCAACGTGGGGCTCGATCCCAGGACCCTGAGATCATGACCCGAGCTGAAGGCAGAGGCTCCAACCCACTGAGCCACCCAGGCGCCCCCCTACTTCTGCTTTTACTAGCCATGTGACCTTATCAAGGTCCTTCCTTAATCTCTCCATGTCTTAGTTCCCTCACCTGAAATGAGGGTGTTTAGTATCAATCTCACAGGACTGCTGTGAGAGGCACAAGTGTGAGAGGCACGGGAGGAGTGTCTAGACAATGCAGGAGCATCAGGAAATGTTATGAACTCTTTTTACTACTGCTGTGATTAGTATGCATTAGACCAGAGCTTCAGAACCTGGACCCTACATAAGAATTACCTAAGGGTCTTGTTAAGTTGCAAATTTGGATTCAGCGGGACTGGGTTCTGAGATTCTGCATGATGCCTCATTGTGGACTGTGGGCCACACACTGATTAGCACATGAATAATCTTCTCTTTGTGTTAGACGTATTTTTATAGGTAGTAGTAATTTTTTTTCTCCTTGAAGTCCTATTTCTATTTGACACCCCCCACACACATACTCAGAATACTACCCTAATACAGGATATTTTTATGCTTGAATGTCTTTTATTGATCACCCCTTCCTAATTCTCTGTCACAGAAATATCAACAAGCATTTTTGGACCGTTTGCTTTAATCACAGTCAGGCACAGAGTGCCTGTCCTCATTGAATTCACAGTCCAGTGAGGAAGATGTATAAACAGATTATTACAGAGTGGTGTGATAGGCACAGTGAAGGTCTAGTGCTTACAGGGTAAAGGAGGAAGATGAGAGGGAAATGAAAGCCATGTGGGAATAAGAATGTACCTAGTTCATGTGGAAGCTGAGCCTATGTGCAATGCTCTAAGCAGAGCAGACATTTAGAAGCAGGAAGCCTTGTGTCATGGGTGAGAAAACAGACAAGTTTAAGGTAAGAGTGGTGAGAGATGAGCGGGAGAAATGGGTATGGCACAGAGTCTCAAAGAGGGAAGCATAGGAAGAGCAGAAGGCAAGGAGGAGCCCAGGCAAGAGCCAGGCAAAATACCTGGGTAGGAGGGATGTCAAGGAGAGGGCGAGTGCCCACTTGGATCTCTGTGGAGCCAAGACCTTGCTCCAAGCCCCTGCCCTCTGATCCAATAGGATAACTAGACTGTGGATTTTGTTATAATTTTGTTATATTTTGTCTTAGTGTTCTTAGCACCTGACACTTAGTTGGAGCTAAATTTAGATTTGCCAAATAAGTGATTTCTTGCTCTGTGTGGAGGAAGATTGGAGGAAGGCTCCAATCTGAGTTACTCTAGATCCTTCTAGGGGAAGGAATAAGGGTGTTTACAGTTTCTCTGCATTAGCCTTCTCAGAGAGGTCTATTTTGGAGGGCAAACATTGTTACAGCCACAAAATATGTTTTAGGGTAAATGTACTTGACAGATTGATCAAAATGTCAGAGGGGTAATCCCTGGATAGTCATTGGGCTGTCTCCAAAGATTCCGGTATTCCCCGGCACACACACAGTAGGATCTCACTTCCCTGTGAGCAGGTGATTCGCCTTGTTCAGTGCTGTGTGGGAAGAAGCAAAGGGGGCAGAAGCCTTTAGGAGCCCATGTGTGACTTACATTGTATATATAGCCAGCCCTTCCCCTGCCCCAGCGATGAACGAGTGGAGGCTGTGTCTGCTTAAGTCGCTGAGTGAGGGGACATGTCTAGGTCTGATGGGCATATAGCATGAATGAGCAATACGCCTTTTTTGTTTTAATCCACAAATATTTTGGACTTCTTTGTTATGCAGCACGACACGGCCTTTCATGTCGAATACAAGCACTCAGGCTCTTGAAGTTCACTTGCTACAGTGACAAAATCTAGGGACCGCGTGCCCAGGGGTGCATAGATTATGATCATTGTGACTTACATTTTAAGAGTCAGTGTCTGCATTTTCATACACGTTCATTTTCATACACATAGAGGAAAAGAGACATTTGAACCATATGTGCCTCACATTTCAAGTTTATTCCTCCTGGAGAACCTTCATGAATCATACTTTCCCAATGGCTGCTTCCACTCAACCTAGATCCCTTCTGCGGTAAACAAGTTTTATTCTTTCTTTATGTCCTCATAAAAATTGGAGAACATTTGGCCACCTTCCACTGTACAGTATATCGGAGACTTGGAGATTATTATAAGGTGTCTCTTTTCTCTGATTTCCTTTTGTGTAAATGATTCTAGCTGTTTGCTTTTTCTCATCAATCATACTTAATAAGCTTAGGAGAGATAAGAAATCTGCCTCCATCCCCAACCCACCCCCAGGATAGCCGCATGCAGAATGAAGGGATCCTGCATTTGCCTGCTGGCATTGAAGGGTGCACACAAGGTTAGCCCAGAGCCAGGAGCCACACCGTGAAGGTGTCCCGTTGGATAAAATTCCTCAGGTAGATGCTGGGCCCACAGTTCTTTTGGTAGCTTTGGCTTCAGGATTGAGCAGGGGAGGAAGCGGAGGGAATTCGGCACTATTTTTTTTCTCTCCCTGGAGGAAATTCAGAAATCACATTTGATAGTTCCCCCAAACATATGTCCTTTCATTAAAAAAAAAAAAAAAAAAAAAAAAGAGTAGCTAACATTTTTGCTTCTTGGTCTTTTCTGTTTCAGTTCCTGCCTGATGGATGAAGAAATAATTTCAAGACCTAGTCACAGCTTTCGTCTTGCGTGCCCACAGAGGGTGAGTCCTCCTTGGGATGTCTATGTGTAATTAACGACACCACAGTTATTAACAACAACAATCAAAAACAGTGTGTTGGTAACCAGCCTGGCTGAGGGGCTGCGTGTCAGGCGTCGCGCTGAGTCCTTTCCTTGTGTTACTGAACTTCAGTCTCCTGACAGCCTGACAAGGTCCCACTCCCATTCCACAGATAAGGAAATAAGGGAGGTGATGGGACTTGCCAGAAGGGAAGCCAAGATGTGAACCCTGGTCTGAGCATCCCCCCGCTTGTTCTGTCCATCTCAGCACCCTGCCCCCAGTATCGCCCTTCGCAGAGGTCTCTGTCTCCAAGTCCTGAGGTCAGCGGCCCTCCTGGGAGCCTCTGGTCCTAGCTCTGCCTCCTAGATATTCACACTTCCCTCCAGGGCGCTCTGTCTGCTGCCTGGGCTGGTCCAACCCTCCAAACAGACAGGGTGCCTCTCTCCTACAGCTGGAGGGCCATGTCGCCTACTCCAGTAAAAACAGGGCGACTCTAGCCATTTCCTCCTTTGGAGGCTTCCTGTGGGTCTTGGGGCTCCTCTGCCAGGAAAGGAACAGGGCATTTAGCTCCTGGTGGAACTCACTCTGCCTAGTGTGGAACCACACTGCCACCTTGTGGTTACAGTGGCTCTGCTGGGAGGACCACAGAGGCAACCTCTTCACCCAGTGTTCACGCATTTATTTAATGTTTTTTGAGCACGGATGGTGTGTCCTGGACTTGGCTAGGCTCCTTCTATTGATGCTGCTGCTGCTGAGTTTGCTTTTGTGGGTAGTGAATTCAGTGATGGCAACGGTCTAGGCTCTAGTGAGCATTTGCATTTCTTCTTTGTTTATTTGGGGCACTTCCACCCAGCGGTGATTATAAAGAGAAGTCAGCTTTGGACAGCGGGATTTCCTTTGCCTCCAAGGTTTCAGGGGCGAGAGGGCACATAGGGAAATGTAGGACTTCGAGTTACTTGTTGTCCTGATATGGGCTCCATCTCAATTGTTAGCAAAGAGGAGGGATGTGTATTTCCAGCACACGTCTTTGCTGCTTTTTGTATTAACAGGTATATAGTGTATTAAGAACCTATCCTAGAAACTTAGAAAATAGAGAAAAACAGAAAATTATGCCTGACCTCTTTGCCCTGACTCTATTACTGTTAATATTTTGATGTACTTCCTATGCTTTTTTCTGCATTTTTTTGCAATGGTGTAACTGTGCTTATATATGATTTTTTGTTTTACTTTATTGTACAGCACGATATCATCATAATGATAACATCCATTCTGAGCACACAGGATGCCCCAGGCTCTTTACTAGAGTTTTTATTTTTAAAAATTAATTAATTTATTTTTATTAACATATAATGTGTTATTTGCCCAGGAGTACAGGTCTGTGAATCATCAGCCTTACACAATTCACAGCACTCACCATAGCACATACCCTCCCTAGTGTCCATAACCCAGGCCCCCACCCCCCAATAATTCTAAATTTGTTTCCTGAGATTAAGAGTGTCTTATGGTTTGTCTCCCTCCCCGGTCACTTCTGGTCTCATTTTCTCCCTCCCCATCCCCCATGACCCCCTGCCCTGCCTCTCAAATTCCTCATATCAGAAAGATCATATGATAATTGTCTTTCTCTGATTGACTTATTTTACTTAGCATAATACTGTCTAGTTCTATCCATGTCGTTGCAAACGGCAAGTTTTCGTTTTTTGATGGCTGCATAGTATTCCATCGTGTGTGTGTGTGTGTGTGTGTGTGTGTGTATCTATCTATATCTATCTCTCTCTCTATATATATATTAGACTGGTGAATAGAACATAGAACAGGGCCATACGCTTGATTTTGGGTATATTTTGGTCTGTTGCAAGAAACTGCCTCCCAAATTTTTAAAGAAAATAAAACTCATATATATACAAAAATAAAGGTAAATACGACGAAGGGATGAAATATGACTGTAAGGATGAAAATTTAAAAAGATTCTAAAAAAGGAATTGATAAGATAAGACATTGGTTGAAAAAAAAAGAGGAAAGAATGTGATCAGGCTGGAGACTAGAGCAAAGCCATGTGCTAGAGTATAGGGTATATTTTGATTTGTTAGAAGAACCTGTATGTCAAAATTTTAAAGAAAGAAGAACCTCTATGTGTGTAAAAAATAAGGTTAAATACAAAATATAAGGTTAAGTACAATGAAGGGATAGAATATGAATATAACAATGAAAATTAAAAAATATTTTTAAAAGGATTTTGATAAGATCAAATAGTTTAAAAAGGTTAAAATAGGAAAGAGGAAAAGTTTAAAAAATAGAATAAGAAAAAATAAAATTAAAAAACTTTAAATTTAAAGACTAAAGAATCATGAGAAAAAAGCCATGAAGTCTATGTACTCTATTCCCCTAGTGCTGGAGTTTTGCTGTTCTCATTGAACCGTAAACTTGGTCTTGGCTGGATGTTCTTGTTGATATTCTGGGAGGGGGGCCTGTTGCAGTGATTCTCAAATGTCTTTGCTGGAGGTGGAATTGCACCGCCCTTGCCAGGGGCCAGGCTAAGGGTTCGCTCTCAGAGCTTTTGTTCCCTGATCGCTTTCCGCTTTCCGCTTTCCGTACTGCTTTGGAGGACGGGAATGAAAATGACGGCTTTCCAGTCTCCAGCAGGAGGAGCCAAGATCTTGGGCCCCACTCCTCAGTGTGCCCTCAGAGAAAAGCCTCAATCCCTCCCGTCTCCCTGGTCTCCGGCCGCGCTCGGAGCTCACCCGGCCTGGGACCCAGTGTTTCTATCTCTGGCGCATGGCCCCTCTGGAGTCTCCAAACCCAGCAGATTCCAGCCACGTCCCCCTGTGCCACTTCTCCCAGAGGAGGAAGGTGGGGGTCTCCCCAGATCTGCCACTTGTGGGGACCCTGCTCAAAGAGCAGGGTCCGATTGTACCTCAGATCATGTTTTAAGGTAACCCCCAAGCTGAGAGCCCACCGTCAGCTCTGTCTCTGCCACTGGCTTCTCTGCTCCGAATCCTGGGAGTTCTGCCACCCTCAGGCACCCCCGGTCTTTCTGTGACCCCGCAGGTCCTTAGACCACACTCCCTGCGAGGGCTCCACCCCCCACTTAGCCCCTGGAGTGACTTCCTTCAGTGGAGCAGACTTCTAAAAGTTCGGATTTTGTGCTCTGCTGCTCCACCGCTTGCTGGGAGCCGGCCTCTCCCCCCATGGTCTATCTTCCCGCATGATGCCTCGAATTCACTTCTCTGCATGTTCTACCTCCCAGGAAGTGGTCGATTTTCTGTTCCTAGAATTGCTGCTCTTCTTCTCTTTAATCTCCTGTTGAGTTTGTAGGTGTTCAGAATTGATAACTATCTAGCTGAACTCCTGGGACCCGAAGATATTTTGTTCTCATACTCCTTCACCATCTTGCTCCCTGTTAGAGACTTATATGTTATCTCATGAAGCCATATGGCAATCTTAGGAGGTGTTATTATTATTCCTCTATTAATAGATAAGATAACTGAGGCTTGGAGGGGATCCCTACACCTCTTGCCTCTCATCAGTTTGTAGCAGACTGTTGTGTTGAGTAATGTTCATTCAATACCTGCATTGCCTTCCATGTATCCATGCACCTGTATGCATTGCACCTGATTCCTTGCCCTCCTTTTAGATCTTTATTTGCCATTAATCTTTTTTTGTGTGTGTGGATATAAATATTGCTGTCACAAGGCTCCCTAAATAGAACTTTTTATGTATCTAGGATTAATTTCTTAGGGTGGCTTTTCAGAAGTGGTTTTCTCAATCAGGAGTTTGAGCTTTTTATGGCTGTGGATATTTTTGAATTGCCTTTCAATGGGGTGGCATACATTTGTACACATTTGCCTTGTAACTAGAAGTATATGGGAATGCCAGTTTCACAGCATCCTCACCAGCACTGAGTGTTGTTGTTGTTTTTGTTTTGCTCTAAAAGATGATAAGGCATCTGGTTGGCTCAGGGGTTAGAGCATGCAACTCTTGATTTCATGTGTTAAGTTTGAGCTCCACATTGGAGTAGAGCTTACTGGGTGGGGGGGAATGTTGAAAAATGGTCTGATAAGAAAATCTGTGATATGTGGATTTCTTTGCATGTCTTTCATCATTAGGGTAAAACCCCTTTTACTTCTCACCACTGTGCAGGCACTTTCTGTTACCTTTGCATTCTGAGAGCATCTCTGCTACCTTGGATCCTTTTAGATCAGAGGTTCTTAACCTAGACTCCCAGGGTGTCTGTGGATAGAAATCAGGGAGTCTGTGAACTTGTTTGGGAAAATAAATCTTTATTTTTATAAACTTATCCCTGAGGTAGCACTCTTTCCATCCCATCGCGAAAGCAGGCAACAAAGCATTGTGTTAGCAGGAGCAGTGGTATCATTTATACTTGGCAACACTTGGAAATTACAGTAGTTACTAGACATGCGGCTTAGAACATGTGTTTGGATGTGTTAATAAACAAACACATTTATTGCCACATCACACATTTGTTTATAAAATATTTTGATCATTGTATTTCAGTATCATTGTTTTCCTCTGTAATCCCATGGGTTTTTTAAAAAAACAAATATATTGAATTTTAAAATGCTCTTCTGAGAAGAGATCCATAGGTTTCACTTGACTACTGGTGGGGGTCCTAGCAAAAATAAAATTGAAAACTGTCCTACAAATCTTCATTATAGTAGAATTCTAAATGATTACATACTACAGCTCCAGGGAAAGGTCAGTTTCTCTCTCGTGAGTGTTCACTAGACTTAGTGATTCATTTCTAAAGAACAGCGTATGGAAAGGGAAATATTAACTTCACAGTTGAGAAACCTGTGGACACCTCCTTATCCAGGTGACCAAGGTGAAAAGTCACGTTGATGTCATGCATCCATGATATGATATGATATGATGATGAGGGCACTTGTCTCTGTGACATTTTCCTCCCTCAATCTATAACCCAGATCTAGCCATGAGCACATGCCAGACAACCCAGATTCAGGGACATTCTCCAAAATACCTGGTCAATATTCTTCAAAAGCATCAAGGTCACAGAAACCACGTAAGGCTGAGAAGCAGCCACAGACTAGAGAAGCCTCAGGAGACCGACTAAAGGCAACACACCCTTCTTAGCCACTTACACTGCTGAGGCGGACAGGGTGCAAGATGGTCGTGGTACATCTCATCTTGCTTGCCAACAAGCAAGAAGGTACTCGGAAATGAGGTCATTTACGAAAGACACAGAAGCCAGCTTGAAAGGTTCTCACTGAGGGTCCAGACAAGGGACAATTCAAGCATCAAGATAAATAATGAGTAACAACCCACTGAATGAAATTGAAAACCATTAATTGACAGTGATATAAATAAAGGATAACTCAATCAGAAGTTTGCTAAGGCAAAGGATATTTATAACTTTAAATACTTCCCCGTGGGGTGCCTGGGTGGCTCAGTGGCTTAAAGCCTCTGCTTTCGGCTCAGGTCATGATCTCAGGGTCCTGGAATCGAGCCCCGCATCGGGCTCTCTGCTCAGTGGTGAGCTTGCTTACTTCTTTCTCCTCTGCCTGCCTCTCTGCCTACTTGTGATCTCTGTCTGTCAAATAAATAAGATCTTTAAAAAAAAAAAATACTTCCCCGTATATAAAGCCCTCAATTCATGCTGTTTACTACAACAATGGACTACAAAGGGGAAAGGAGGAACTTTCCAGTGGAGAGGGTTGGCAGACATCACCTTAATTAAGTGATCAGAGTGGACATTCTCCTCAGATAAAGGGGAATGGGAATTGTGTGCCACCTTATAGGATGCAGTGAGAAAAACCCATTACCACCTCTGTGATATGCCAAATCAAAGAGTCATTGCCTGACTTGACTTGTGAGGAAATTTCAAACAAACCCAAATCAAAGAACTTCTTACACAAGAAATGACCTGTGCCCTTCAAAAAGATCAAGGTCATGGTACACACTAAAGGATAGATCTTCTGGATTGAAAAAGATGAGGGTCATCATGAAGCTAAATGAAATGTGGATTCCTGGAGTAAATGATGGACACACAAAAATGACTTTCCTTTTCCTTTAGAGATCATTAGTGGAACAGCTAGAGAAATTTGAATAAGGACTGCAGATCGAATAATAGTACTGTATCAATGTTAATTTCTTGATTTTGACTCTGGTTGTAGTTAGGTAGGGGAGGGAAGGTCCTTGATTGTATGAAATAGTAAAATATTTGCAGATGATGGGATATCAGGCCCGAACCAAATGGGTCAGTAAAAAGAAAGTTCTTTGTATTGTTCTCACCACTTTTATGTAAGTTTATGGTTATGAATGGGAGGAGCTGTGGCTATTTTTTTGTGGTCATTTTTTTCAATCCAGTAAAATATGGCTATTTTTTTTTCAGTCTACCACAATTTCCAAAACAGAACTCTTGTTTCCAGCCCTCAGTATGCTTCTTCCTATCTTAGAAAATGGCACCAGACATCCACCATCTTGCTTAAGGCAAAGACTCCTTTGTGTCAAACCCTCCCTCTTACCCATCAGCAAGTCCTACCAAGTCTAGCTCTAAAGCAGATCTTGAACCTATTTCCTTTCCATTGCTCATATTCCCTCCTGCCCTAAGTCACCACCTTTGTGAGGCTGTGAAGGAGCTGTTGGGGAGGCCACTAGCTCTGTGTATCCACCAGTGGCAGGGGATCCAGAAGGTTGCTGATGGGCAGCTGCCCTGGAGTGGAGCTGGGGGGAGATGTACCGGAACTCATTGAGGCTCTCGGCATTTGTCCATCAGTGCATGGGACTGCACAATGTCCATAAGAAAGTAATGGACACGACGTCCCTTCTGCCTTCAACTGTCACATGAGCGCTTCTTTTGGCCAACTCTGGTTGGAACCATCCAAGGAAGGGAGTTCTGGGAAATGCCATCCCTGGTGTAACCATGGCAACAGAGCACATTACCAGCCCTGACCACCCAACCTCAAGTGGCCACCCGCTCCTCCATCACATCACAGAGCTGTTTTCCTTTGTTGCGTGGCACTTGTTCCTAGTGGTTATGTTCTAATTCAGTCACTGTGGCATTCTCTGCTTCCAAGTTCTCTCAGGACAGCATGGCTCTTGTCTGTCCTCAGCACAGACAACAGGGAGTGGCATGTGGTATGGAATAAATGTCCCCCACCCTTGACTTTCATAATTCCTATTTTTGGATCTATTACTTACAACACCCTGTTTCCACATGGTAATTTATTTTATGAAATAAAAATTAATAAAATTCTTTTGAGTTTAAGTTAAAAAACAAACAACAAACAAATCCTCCCACCCAGATAGACTTAAGGAAAATACATTGGTTCATGGAATGGAAAAGTCCAGAGACTCTTTCAGGCACAGCTGAATCTAGGGGTCTCCAATGCCCCTGAGATTTGTTCTGCTTCTTATGTGTTGGCTTCAATCTCAGGCAGTCTTGCCCCCCAGGGTGGAACCTGAAGACTTACCTTCTATTGGGTTCATTGAGAATAGAGCTGATTTTTGCCGGTAGTTTCAATAAAAATCCTTGGAGTAGAAGGGGAATTCTCTCCTCCCAAAAATGAAGGTGCTGTTGAGAGCAGAAAGGAATATGGATGCTTGCTAGGCAGATACATTTGTTCACTACAGCTTTGTTGTAGGGATTAAGGGTTGAGATTCTGAAGTTTCTGGCACATAGTAAATCCTTGATTAATAGTAGTTGTTATAACAATAATTAATATTGTCATGTAATTATCATTCTGTGAAAGCATTTTGTACACTGCAGGGTAACAAACGAATGTCAGATATTATCTCCTTTGGAGCTCAGAGCAGATTGGACAACCCAATTCAGGAGAAGAGGGGAGGCCCTGGTGGGGGTCCCTGGCTGTCTGTCCTGACTTCTGGGTTGGAGGGAAGGCGTGGTCCTCCTGTGGTTCTCAGGATGGCCACTGGGTGGCAGCCTTAGCCTGCTTTGTGCCCCTCCCTGCCAGGTGCCCGCCTGCGCACTGGAGCTTTCCCAGGAGCATCAGGGTCCACACTTCTCAAACTTTCTGCATGAGATGCTTCTTTGTGCTGGGTTGGGGGCAGGGCACACGTAGACAGAAGCATACTGAGGACTTCAGTAGTGTGTCAGGACTGCAGGGAGGTTTGCACGAGTGTGGGGCACCTCCACCAGAAGTTTGCAGGACTGGCAGGAGGCTGGGAAGGTGTTTGGGAACAGCCTGGGCTTGGGACTCCAGCAGACATTTTTCACATTTGGGTGGCAGCACTTATGGAACATCCTTGCTCCTGTCGGAGGATGTTCCAGCCTTAGTCCCACCTCCCCCATGCTGAAGCCTGAGACCTACCCTCTCCGTGTGTTTTTGCCACTGCCCAACACTAGACACAGGTGAGACCCAGGCTCCTCCGACCAGATTCACAGGTGAGACTTCACTCTGCAGATGAGAGCAACCTGAGGAGAGAGGTTCTGCTCAGAACCTACTGTTTTGCTGACAAGGATAGCGGCAGAAGTACTGGCTTTCTTTTTTAGGTGGGGGTGAGGTAGGTAGGTAGTATCAGGCTAGAAGGTCTTGTGCCTGACCTAGACGTGGTGTTGCTGGGGGAAAGTGGGCACTGGTGGCCCAGCTCTGCAGTGCTCTTGGGTGTGAGGTGGGATCCGAAATCTAAACCACCCAGGGCAAGGCATGCTCAGATGTTCCTCGCTGTGGATCCCTTATGACTAGGTTCAAATTCTGGCTCTATTTCTTTCTTTCTTTTTTTTTTTTTTAATTTGTCAGAGAGAGAGAGAGAGAGCGAGCACAGGCAGACAGAGAGGCAGGCAGAGGCAGAGGGAGAAGCAGGCTCCCTGCCGAGCAAGGAGCCCGATGTGGGACTCGATCCCAGGACGCTGGGATCATGACCTGAGCCGAAGGCAGCTGCTTAACCAACTGAGCCACCCTGGCGTCCCCTGGCTCTATTTCTTAATGGTTGTGTGACTTCAGGCATATTAAGAAACCTCTCTGTGCCTCGGTTTTTCCATCTGTAAAACAGGGTTGATACTAATAGTTCTTCCATAGAATTATTACAAGCACCAACAGAGTAAATATTTGTTAAGTGCTTAGAATGGTAAAACTATCAGTGTCAACATCACAAATATTTTTGAATGTCTACAGTGATACCAAATTTATAGCCAATTTAAACCATAGCCTTTTCCCTTCCTCCTTCTCTTCCTCCCTCCCTCTATTTCTTTCTTCCTTCCTTCCTTTCTTTCTTTTTATTAACACATAATGTATTGTTTGCCCCAGGGATACAGGTCTGTGAATCATCAGCCTTACACAATTCACAGCACTCACCATAGCACATACCCTCCCCAATGTCCATAACCCCACCACCCTCTCCCTCCCCCCATCCACCTCCCCAGTAACCCTCAGTTTGTTTCCTGGGATTAAGAGTCTCTTATGGTTTGTCTCCTTCCCCAGTCACTTCTGGTCTTATTTTCTCCCTCCCCACCCTCCATGACTCCCTGCCCTGCCTCTCAAATTCCTCATATCAGAGAGATCATATGATAATTGCCTTTTTCTGATAGACTTATTTCACTTAGCATAATACCCTCTAGTTCCATCCACGTCATTGCAAATGGCAAGATTTTGGGTTTCTTGATGGCGGCACAGTATTCCATTGTATATGTATACCACATCTTCTTTATCCATTCATCTGTTGATGGACATCTAGGTTCGTTCTATGGTTCGGCTATTGTGGACATTGCTGCTATAAACATTCGGGTGCATGTGCCCTTTCGGATCACTACATTTGTATCTTTAGGGTAAATACCCAGTAGTGCAATTACTGGGTTGTAGGGTAGCTCTATTTTCAACTTTTTGAGGAACCTCCATGCTGTTTTCCAGAGTGGCTGCATCAGCTTGCATTCCCACCAACAGTGTAGGAGGGTTCCCTTTTCTCCACATCCTCACCAACACCTGTCATTTCCTGACTTGTTAATTTTAGCCATTCTGACTGGTGTGAGGTGGTATCTCACTGTGGTTTTGATTTTTATTTCCGTGATGCTGAGTGATATAGAGCACTTTTTCTTGTGTCTATTGGCCATCTGGATGTCTTCTTTGCTGAAATGTCTGTTCATGTCCTCTGACCATTTCTTGATTGGATTATTTGTCTTTGGGTTTGATAAGTTCTTTATAGATTTTTGGATACTCACCCTTTATCTGATATGTCATTTGCAAATATCTTCTCCCATTCTGTCTGCTGTCTTTTGGTTTTGTTGACTGTTTCCTTTGCTGTACAAAAGCTTTTGATCTTGATGAAGTCCCAGTAGTTCGTTTTTGCCCTTGCTTTCCTTGCCTTTGGCAATGCTTCTAGGAAGAAGTCGCTGTGGCTGAGATTGAAGAGGTTCCTGCCTGTGTTGTCCTCAAGGTTTTTGATGGATTCCTGTCTCACACTGAGGTCTTTCATCCATTTTGAGTCTGTTTTTGTGTATGGTGTAAGGCAGTGGTCCAGTTTCATTCTTCTGCCTGTGGCTGTCCAATTTCCCCAACACCATATGTTGAAGAGACTTTTTTCCATTGGACATTCTTTCCTGATTTGTCAAAGTTGAGTTGATCATAGAGTTGAGGGTCCATGTCTGAGCTCTCCATTCTGTTCCATTGATCTATGTGTCTGTTTTTGTGCCAGTACCATACTGTCTTGATGATTACAACTTTGTAATAGAGCTTGAAGTCTAGAATTGTGATGCCGTCAACTTTGGTTTTCTTCTTCAACATTTCTCTGGCTCTTGCGGTCTTTTCTGGTTCCATATAAATATTAGGATTATTTGTTCCATTTCTTTGAAAAAAATTGATGGGTATTTTGATAAGGATTGCATTAAATGTGTAGATTGCTTTAGGTAGCATAGACATTTTCACAAAATTCGTTCTTCCAAACCATGATCGTGGAAAGTTTTTCCATTTTGTTGTGTCTTCCTCAATTTCTTTCATGAGTACTTTATAGTTTTCTGAGTACAGATTCTTTGCCTCTTTGGTTAGGTTTATTCCTAGGTATCTTGTGGTTTGGGGTGCAATTGTAAATGGGATCGACTCCTTAATTTCTCTTTCTTCTGTCTTGCTATTGGTGTGTAGAAATGCAACTGATTTCTGTGGATTGATTTTATTTTCTGAGACTTTACTGAATTCTTGTATGAGTTCTAGCAGTTTTGGAGTGGAGTCTTTTGGGTTGTCCACATAAAGTATCGTATCATCTGCCAAGAGTGAGGGTTTGACTTCTTCTTTGCCGATTCAGATGCCTTTAATTTCTTTTTGCTGTCTGATTGCTGAGGCTAGGACTTTAGTACTATGTTGAATAGCAGTGGTGATAGTGGACATCCCTTCCATGTTCCTGACCTTAGGGAAAAAGCTCTCAGTATTTCCCCATTGAGAATGATATTTGCTGTGGGTTTTTCATTGATGACTTTGATGATATTGAGGTATGTACCCTCTATCTCTACACTTTGAAGAGTTTTGATCAAGAAAGGATGCTCTACTTAGTCAAATGCTTTTTCAGCATCTATTGAGAGTATCATATAGTTCTTGTTCTTTCTTTTATTGATGTATCCCATTGATTGATTTGCAGATGTTGAACCAACCTTGCAGCCCAGGAATAAATCCCACTTGCTTGTGATGAATAATCCTTATAATGTACTGTTGGATCCTATTGGCTAGTATTTTGGTGAGAATTTTTGCTTCTGTATTCATTCAGGATATTGGTCTATAATTCTCCTTTTTGGTGGGGGTCTTTGTCTGGTTTTGGGATCAAGGTAATTCTGGTCTCATAAAATGAGTTTGGAAGTTTTCCTTCTATTTCTCTTTTTTGGAACAGTTTCAGGAGAATAGGTATTAATTCTGCTTTAAATGTTTGGTAGAATTCCCCTGGGAAGCTGTCTGGCCCTCGGCTCTTGTTGGAAGATTTTTGATGACTGCTTCAATCTCCTAACTGGTTATGGGTCTGTTCAGGTTTTCTCTTTCTTCCTGGTTCAGTTTTGGTAGTTTCTATGTCTCTAGGAATGCATTCATGTCTTCCAGATTGTCGAATATGCTGGTGTATAGTTCATTATATGTTCTTAAAATTGTTTGTATTTCTTTGGTGTTGGTTGTGATCTCTCCTCTTTCATTCATGATTTTATTCATTTGGGTCCTTTCTCTTTTCTTTTTGATAAGTCTGGCCAGGGATTTATCAATCTTTTTTTTTTTTTTTTTAAGATTTTATTTGTTTATTTGTTAGAGAGAGAGAGAGTGAGCACAGGCAGACAGAGAGGCAGGCAGAGGCAGAGGGAGAAGCAGGCTCCCTGCCAAGCAAGGAGCCCGATGTGGGACTCGATCCCAGGACACTGGGATCATGACCTGAGCCGAAGGCAGCTGCTTAACCAACTGAGCCACCCAGGTGTCCCGGGATTTATCAATCTTATTAATTCTTTCAGAGAACCACCTCCTAGTTTCGGTGACTTGTTCTACTTTTCTTTTGGTTTCTATTTCATTGATTTCTGCTCTGATCTTTATTATTTCTCTTCTGCTGGGTTTAGGCTTTCTCTGTTGTTCTGTCTCCAGCTCCTTTAGGGGTAGGGATAGGTTGTGTATTTGAGACCTTTCTTGTTTCTTGAGAAAGGCTTGTATTGCTATATAGTTCCCTTTCAGGACTGCCTTTGCTGCATCCCAAAGATTTTGAATGGTTGTGTTTTCATTTTCATTTGTTTCCATGAATTTTTTCAATTCTTCTTTAATTTCCTGGTTGAACCATTCATTCTTTAGAAGGATGCTCTTTATCCTCCATGTATTTGAGTTCCAACTTTCCTCTTGTGGTTGAGTTCTAGTTTCAAAGCATTGTGGTCTGAAAATATGCAGGGAATGATCCCAGTCTTCTGGTACCAGTTGAGAGCTCATTTGTGACTCAGGATGTGATCTATTCTGGAGAATGTTCCATGTGCACTAGAGAAGAATGTGTATTCTGTTGCTTTGCGATGCAATGTTCTTTTTTTTTAACTATTATTTTTTCCTTTAAGCTTTTTTATTTAAACATATAATGTAACCCCACCACCCTCTTGCAACCCCTCTCCACCCCCACCCCCCTCAGTTTCTTTTATGACATTAAGAGTCTCTTTTGGTTTGTCTCCCTCCCGGTCCCATCTTGTTTCAATTTTTCTTTTCCTACCACGTTAACCCCCACCCCCATTGCATCTCCACTTCCTCATATCAGGGAGATCATGTGATAGTTGTCTTTCTCCAATTGACTTATTTCGCTAAGCATAACACGCTCTAGTTCCATCCATATCATCGCAAATGGTAACATTTCATTTCTTTTGATGGCTGCATAGTATTCCATTGTATATATATACCACCTCTTCTTTATCCATTCATCTGTTGATGGACATCTAGGTTCTTTCCATAACTTGGCTATTGTGGACATTGCTGCTATAAACATTCGGGTACACGTGCCCCTTTGGATCACTACGTTTGTATCTTTAGGGTAAAAACCTAGTAGTGCAATTGCTGGGTCATAAGGTAGCTCTATTTTCAATTTTTTGAGGAACCTCCATGCTGTTTTCCAGAGTGGTTGCACCAGCTTGCATTCCCACCAACAGTGTAGGAGGGTTCCCCTTTCACCACATCCTCACCAGCATTTGTCATTTCCTGACTTGTTCATTTTAACCATTCTGACTGGTGTGAGGTGGTATCGCATTGTGGTTTTGATTTGTATTTCCCTGATGCCCAGTGATGTGGAGCACTTTTTCATGTGTCTGTTGGCCATCTGGATGTCTTCTTTGCAGAAATGTCTGTTCATGTCCTCTGCCCATTTCTTGATTGGATTATTTGTTCTTTGGGTGTTGAGTTTACTAAGCTCTTTATAGATTTTGGATACTAGCCCTTTATCTGATATGTCGTTTGCAAATATCTTCTCCCATTCCGTCAGTTGTCTTTTGGTTTTGTTGACTGTTTCCTTTGCTGTGCAAAAGCTTTTGATCTTGATGAAGTCCCAATAGTTCATTTTTTCCCTTGCTTCCCTTGCCTTTGGCGTTGTTCCTAGGAAGAAGTTGCCGCAGCTGAGGTCAAAGAGGTTGCTGCCTGTGTTCTCCTCAAGGATTTTGATGGATTCCTTTCTCACGTTGAGGTCCTTCATCCATTTTGAGTCTATTTTCGTGTGTGGTGTAAGGAAATGGTCCAGTTTCATTTTTCTGCATGCGGCTGTCCAATTTTCCCAACACCATTTGTTGAAGAGGCTGTCTTTTTTCCATTGGATATTCTTTCCTGCTTTGTCGAAGATTAGTTGACCATAGAGTTGAGGGTCTATTTCTGGGCTCTCTATTCTGTTCCATTGATCTATGTGTCTGTTTTTGTGCCAGTACCATACTGTCTTGATGATGACAGCTTTGTAATAGAGCTTGAAGTCTGGAATTGTGATGCCACTAACTTTGGCTTTCTTTTTCAATATTCCTTTGGCTATTCGAGGTCTTTTCTGGTTCCATATAAATTTTAGGATTACTTGTTCCATTTCTTTGAAAAAATTGGATGGGATTTTGATAGGCATTGCATTAAATGTGTAGATAGCTTTAGGTAGCATAGACATTTTCACAATATTTATTCTTCCAATCCATGAGCATGGAACATTTTTCCATTTCTTTGTGTCTTCCTCAATTTCTTTCATGAGTACTTTATAGTTCTCTGAGTATAGATTCTTTGCCTCTTTGGTTAGGTTCCTTCCTAGGTATCTTATGGTTTTGGGTATAATTGTACACCCAATTGACTCCTTAATTTCTCTTTCTTCTGTCTTGTTGTTGGTGTAAAGAAATGCAACTGATTTCTGTGCATTGATTTTATATCCTGACACTTTACTGAATTCCTGTACAAGCTCTAGCAGTTTTGGAGTGGAGCCTTTTGGGTTTTCCACATATAGTATCATATCATCTGCAAAGAGCGATAGTTTGACTTCTTCTTTGCCGATTTGGATGCCTTTAATTTCTTTTTGTTGTCTGATTGCTGAGGCTAGGACTTCTAGTACTATGTTGAATAGAAGTGGTGATAACGGACATCCCTGCCATGTTCCTGACCTTAGCGGAAAAGCTCTCAGTTTTTCTCCATTGAGAATGATATTTGCAGTGGGTTTTTAATAGATAGCTTTGATAATATTGAGGTATGTGCCTTCTATCCCTACACTTTGAAGAGTTTTGATTAGGAAGGGATGTTGCATTTTGTCAAATGCTTTTTCCGCATCTATTGAGAATAACATATGGTTCTTGTTCTTTCTTTTGTTAATGTATTGTATCACATTGATTGATTTGCGGATGTTGAACCAACCCTGCTGCCCTGGAATAAATCCCACTTGGTCATGGTGAATAATCCTTTTAATGTACTGTTGGATCCTATTGGCTAGTATTTTGGTGAGAATTTTCGCATCTATATTCATCAAGGATATTGGTCTGTAATTCTCTTTTTTGATGGGATCCTTGTCTGGTTTGAGGATCATAAAATGAGTTTGGAAGTTTTCCTTCATTTTTTTTTTTTTGGAACCATTTCAGGAGAATAGGAATTAATTCTTCTTTAAATGTTTGGTAGAATTCCCCTGGGAAGCCGTCTGGCCCTGGGCTTTTGTTTGGAGATATTTGATGACTGTTTCAATCTCCTTACTGGTTATGGGCCTATTCAGGTTTTCTATTTCTTCCTGGTTCAGTTTTGTCAGTTTATATGTCTCTAGGAAAGCATCCATTTCTTCCAGATTGTCAAATTTGTTGGCATAGAGTTGCTCATAATATGTTCTTATGATTGTTTGTATTTCTTTGGTGTTGGTTGTGATCTCTCCTCTTTCATTCATGATTTTATTTATTTGGGTCCTTTTCTTTTGGATAAGTCTGGCCAGGGGTTTATCAATCTTATTAATTCTTTCAAAGAACCAGCTCCTAGTTTCATTGATTTGTTCTATTGTTTTTTGGTTTCTATTTCATTGATTTCTGCTTTGATCTTTATTATTTCTCTTCTCCTGCTGGGTTTAGGCTTTCTTTGTTGTTCTTTCTTGAGCTCCTTTAGGTGTAGGGTTAGGTTGTATATTTGAGACCTTTCCTGTTTCTTGAGATAGGCTTGTATCACTATATATTTTCCTCTCAGGACTGCCTTTGCTGTGTCCCACAGATTTTGGACCGTTGTGTTTTCATTACCATTTGTTTCCATGATTTTTTTCAATTCTTCTTTAATTTCCTGGTTGACCCACTCATTCTTTAGAAGGATGCTGTTTAGTCTCCATGTATTTGTGCTCTTTCCAAATTTCCTCTTGTGATTGAGTTCTAGCTTCAGAGCATTGTGGTCTGAAAATATGCAGGGAATGATCCCAATCTTTTGATACTGGTTGAGACCTGATTTATGACCCAGGATGTGATCTATTCTGGAGAATGTTCCATGGGCACTAGAGAAGAATTCTGTTGCTTGGGGATGGAATGTTCTGAATATATCTGTGATGTCCATCTGGTCCAGTGTGTCATTTAAGACCTTTATTTCCTTGTTGATCTTTTGCTTGGATGATCTGTCCATTTCAGTGAGGGGTGTGTTAAAGTCTCCAACTATTATTGTATTCTTGTCAATGTGTTTCTTTGATTTTGTTATTAATTGGTTTATATAGTTGGCTGCTCCCATGTTAGGGGCATAGATATTTAAAATTGTTAGATCTTCTTGTTGGACAGACCCTTTGAGTATGATATAGTGTCCTTCCTCATCTCTTATTATAGTCTTTGGCTTAAAATCTAATTGATCTGATATAAGGATTGCCACCCCAGCTTTCTTCTGATGTCCATTAGCTTGGTAAATTGTTTTCCATCCCCTCACTTTCAATCTGGAGGTGTCTTCAGGTCTAAAATGAGTTTCTTGTAGGCAGCATATGGATGGGTTTTGTTTTTTTATCCCTTCTGAAACCCTGTGTCTTTTTTTTTTTTTTTTTTTTTTTTTTTTGACAGAGATCACAAGTAGGCAGAGAGAGAGAGGAGGAAGCAGGCTCCCCGCCGAGCAGAGAGCCCGATGCGGGGCTCGATCCCAGGACCCTGGGACCATGACCTGAGCCGAAGGCAGAGGCTTTAACCCACTGAGCCACCCAGGCGCCCCCCCTGTGTCTTTTGATTGGGGGCATTTAGCCCATTTACGTTCAGGGTAACTATTGAGAGATATGTATTTAGTGCCATTGTATTGCCTGTAAGGTGATTGTTACTGTATATTGTCTCTGTTCCTTTCTGATAATACTTTTAGGGTCTCTCTTTGCTTAGAGGAACCCTTTCAATATTTCCTGTAGAGCTGGTTTGGTGTTTACAAATTCTTTCAGTTTTTGTTTGTCCTGGAAGCTTTTTATCTCTCCTTCTATTTTCAATGATAACCTAGCTGGATAAAGTATTCTTGGCTGCATGTTTTTCTCATTTCGTGCTCTGAATATATCATGCCAGTTCTTTCTGGCCTGCCAGGTCTCTGTGGATAAGTATGCTGCCAATCTAATATTTTTACCATTGTATGTTACAGACTTCTTGTCTCGTGCTCCTTTCAGGATTTTCTCTTTGTCGCTAAGACTTGTAAATTTTACTATTAGATGATGGGGTGTGGACCTATTCCTATTGATTTTGAGGGGGATTCTCTGCACCTCCTGGATTTTGATGCTTGTTCCTTTTCCTATATTAGGGAAATTCTCTACAATAATTCTCTCCAATATACCTTCTGCCCCTCTCTCTCTCTCTTCTTCTTCTGGAATCCCAATTATTCTAATGTTGTTTCGTGTTATGGTATCACTTATCTCTCGAATTCTCCCCTCCTGATCCAGTAGTTGTTTGTCTCTCTTTTGCTCAGCTTCTTTATTCTATGTCATTTGGTCTTCTATATCACTAATTCTTTCTTCTGCCTCATTTATCCTAGCAGTAAGAACCTCCATTTTTGATTGCACCGTATTAATAGCTTTTTTTATTTCAACTTGATTAGATTTTAGTTCTTTTATTTCTCCAGAAAGGGCTTTTATTTCTCCTGACAGGGTTTCTCTAATATCTTCCATGCCTTTTTCGAGCCCGGCTAGAACCTTGAGAATCATCGTCCTGAATTCCAGATCTGACATATTACCAATGTCTGTAATTGATTAGGTCCCTAGCCTTCGGTACTGCCTCCTGTTCTTTTTTTTGTGGTGAGTTTCTCCACCTTGTCATTTTGTCCAGATAAGAATCCGCTGTTCTCCTTGTTAAGTGAACTTGGTCTTGGCTGGATTTCTTGTTGATCTTCTGGGGGAGGGGCCTGTTGTAGTGATTTTCAAGTGTCTCTGCCCCAGGTGGAATTGCACCGCCCTTACCAGGGGCCGGGCTAAGTAATCCTCTCATGTTCACTTTCGGGAGCTTTTGTTCCCTGAACGCTTTCTCTGTTGTTCTGGAGGACGGCAATGAAAATGGCGGCCTCCCAATCTCCGGCTCGGAGGAGCCGAGAGCTAGGGGCCCCAGTCTTCAGTGCGCCTTCAGAGAAAAGCGCTTAATCACTCCCGTCTCTCCAGCCTCCAGCCACACTTGGAGAAAATTGTGTGTAATCAGTCCCGTCTCACTGGCTTCTGGCTGTGCTCTGAGGTCACCCAGCCTGTGACCAAGCGTCTCTGTCTCTGGCAGAGTCCCACCTGGAGTCTCCGAACCCCACAGATCCCTGAGCTCTCCCAGGTCAGAGTCTCCCCTGCTCTTGTGGGGACCCCACGCACAGAGCACCGTCCCGTGTCACAGACCATGGCTCTAGGTAACCCCCAGTTGAGAGCTCACTCCTTGGCTCTGTCTCCACAGCCAGCTTCCCCGCTCTAATACCTGTGAGCTCTGCGACACTCAGACACCCCCGATCCTTCTTTGACCCTACGGGACCTGAGTCCACGCTGTCCCCGCGACTTCTTCACCCCAGTTTAGCCTCTGGAGCGATGTCCCTCTGTGGAGCAGACTTTTAAAAGTCCTGATATTGTGCTTCGTTGTTCCGCCGCTTGCCGGGAGCCTGCCCTTCCCCCCGGGGTCTGTCTTCCCGTTGCGTTGGATTCACTTTTCCGCTGGTCCTACCTTTTAGAAAGTGGTCGATTTTCTGTTTCTAGAATTGTTGTTCTTCTTCTCTTCAATCTCCTGTTGGATTCGTAGGTGTTTGGAATGGTTTGATAGGCTATCTAGCTGATCTCCTGCTGCCTGATGTCGTCTCAGGCTGCTACTTCTCTGCCATCTTGACTCCTCCCCTCTGCGATGTAATGTTCTAAATATATCTGTAATGTCCTTCCGGTCCTGTGTGTTATTTGAAGCCTTTATTTCCTTGATGATCTTTTGCTTAGATGATCTGTCCATTTCAGTGAGGGGAAATCCCCTACTATTATTGTTGATGTGTTTCTTTGATTTTGTTATTAATTGGTTTATATACTTGGGTGCTCTGATGTTAGGGGCATAGATATTTAAAATTGTTAGATCTTCTTTTTGGACAGATCCTTTAAGTATGATATAGTGTCCTTCCTCATCTCTTATAGTCTTTGGCTTCAAATCTAATGGATCTGATATAAGAATTGCCGCCCCAGCTTTCTTTTGATGTCCATTAGCATGATAAATGGTTTTCCACCCCCTCACTTTAAATCTGGAGGTGTCGTTGGGTCTAAAATGAGTTTCTTGCAGATAGCATATTGATGGGTCTTATTTTTTTTTTACCCATTCTGATACCTTGTGTCTTTTGATAGGGGCATTTAGCCCATTACATTCAGGGTAACTATTGAAAGATATGAATTTAATGCTATTGTATCGCTTGTAAGGTGACTGTTACTGTATAATGTCTCTGTTCCTTTCTGTTCTTTTACTTGTAAGTTCTCTCTTTGCTTAGAGGACCCCTTTCACTATTTCTTGTAGGGCTGGTTTGGTGTTTGCAAATCCTTTTAGTTTTTGTTTGTCCCGGAAAGTTTTTATCTCTCCTTCTATTTTCCATGACAGCCTAACTGGATTTACTATTCTTGGTTAGTGCTCTGAATATATCATGCCAGTCCTTTCTGGCCTGCCAGTGTCTGTGGTTAGGTCTGTTGCTAATCTAATATTTCTACCATTGTATGTTACAGATCTCTTGTCCAGAGCTGCTTTTAGGATTTTCTCTTTGTCACTGAGACTTGTAAATTTTACTATTAGATGATGGGGTGTGGACCTATTCCTATTGATTTTGAGGGGTGTTCTCTGCACCTCCTGGATTTTGATGCTTGTTCCCTTTGCTAATTTAGGGAAATTCTCTATTATAATTTGCTCCAATATACCTTCTGACCCTCTCTTTGTTCTTCTTCTGGGATCCCAATTATTCTAATATTGTTTCATCTTATGGTATCACTTATTTCTCGAATTCTCCCCTCATGGTCCAGTAGTTCTTTGTCTCTCTTTTTCCCACCTTCTTTATTCTCCATCATTTGGTCTTCTATATCACGAATTCTCTCTTCTGCCTCATTTATCCTAGCAGTAAGAGCCTCCATTTTTTTTATTGCACCTCATTAATAGCTATTTTTATTTCAACTTGGTTAGATTTTAGTTCATTTCTCCAGAAAGAGATTCTCTAGTTAATCTTCCATGCTTTTTCTGATTCCAGTTAGCACCTTGATTATCATCATTCTCAACTCTGGTTCTGACATCTTGGTAATGTCTGTATTGATTAGGTCCCTAGCTGTCGGTACTGCCTCTTGTTCCTTTTTTTTAGTTGAGTTTTTCTGCCTTGTCATTTTATCCAAATAAGAATACATAATGAGAGAACAAAATACTAGAAGAGTAGCTATGTCCCCAGAAAAATATATACTAACCAAATCAGAAGAGACCCGAAACCAGGGGAGAAGTAAGGAGAAAAGAAAAGGAAAGAAATATATATATTTATATGTATAAATATATATACATTATTTATATGTATAAATATATATATGTATTTTTTCCTTTTCATATATATATGTGTGTGTGTGTGTGTATATATGTACATATAAAAGACATTACACCAGTGAATAGAACAGAGCCACACACTTGATGATTTTGGGTGTATTTTGGTCTGTTAGAAGAAACTACCTGCCAAAATTTTAAAGAAAGAAAAACATGTATGTATGTGTATATATATATATATATACACAGACACATACACACACAAAAATAAGGGTAAACACAATGAAGTAATGGAATATGAGTGTAAAGATGAGAATTAAAAAAGAGTCTAGGGACATGTGGGTGGCTCTGTCGGTTAAGCCGCTGTTTGGCTCAGGTCATGATCCCAGGATCCTGGGATCAAGTCCCACATTGGGCTCCTTGTTCAGCATGGAGCCTGCTTCTCTCTCTACCTCTGCCTGCCACTCTGCCTGCTTGTGCGCATGCTCTCTCTCTCTCTCTCTGACAAATAAATAAAATCTTAGAAAGATCCTGAAGAAAGGAATTGATAAGAAGTTCGTTGAAAAAAAAAAAAAGAATGTGATCAGGCTGGAGACTGGAATAAATCCATGCGCTAGGGTATAGGGTATATTTTGTGTTATATAGTTGAAAGTATATTTAGAGTTGGTATATTTTGATCTGTTAGAAGAACCTGTATCCCAAGATTTTAAAGAAAGAAGAACCTTTATGTATATAAAAAATAAGGTTAGGGGCGCCTGGGTGGCTTAGTGGATTAAAGCCTCTGCCTTCGGCTCAGGTCCTGATCCCAGGGTCCTGGGATCAAGCCCCACATTGGGCTCTCTGCTTGGCAGGGAGCCTGCTTTCTCCTCTCTCTCTGCCTGCCTCTCTGGCTACTTGTGATCTCTGTCAAATAAATAAATAAAATCTTTAAAAAAATTAAAATAAGGTTAAGTGCAAAATATAAGGTTAAATATAATGAAGGGATAGAACATGACTATAACAATGAAAATTTAAAAATACTTTTTTTAAAAAAGAGTTTATTTATTTATTTGACAGAGATCACAGGCAGGCAGAGAGGCAGGCAGAGAGAGAGAGGAAGGGAAGCAGGCTCCCTGCCGAGCAGAGAGCCCAATGCAGGGCTTGAGACCCAGGATCCTGGGATCATGACCTGAGCCGAAGGCAGGGGCTTTAACCACTGAGCCACCCAGGCGCCCCTAAAAATACTTTTAAAAGGGTATTGATAAGATAAAATGGTTAAAATAGAAAAGTGGAAAAATTTAAAGAACAGAATAAGAAAAAAAAATATTTAAAAAATTTAACTTTGAAAGACTAATGAATCATAGGGGAAAAGCCATGAATTCTATGTGTTCTATTCCCTTAATGCTGGAATTTTGCTGTTCTCATTGATCCATGAACTTGGTCTTGGCTGGATGTTCTTGTTGATATTATGGGAGGGGGGCCTGTTGCAGTGATTCTCAAATGTCTTTGCCCAGAGGTGGAATTGCACCACCCTTGCCAGAGGCCAGGCTAAGTAATCTTCCTGGTTTTGGTCTAGGAAGCTTTTGTTCCCTGAATGCTTTCCGTATGGCTTTAGAGGATGGGAATGAAAATGGCGGCCTCCCAGCCTCTGGGCTGGAGGAGCTGAGAGCTCAGGCCCCCACTCCTCAGTGCGCCCTCAGAGAAAAGCCATCAATCCCCACCATCTCCCTGGTCTCCAGCAGCACTCTGAGCTCACCTGGCTTGTGACTAAGTGTTTCTATATCTGGCACTGGCCCCTTTTGGAGTCTCCAAACCCAGCAGATTCCTGCTGTGCTGCTCCCATGGTGCTCCTCCTGGACGAGGAAGGTGGGGGTCTCCCCAGATCTGTCACTTGTGGGGTCCCTATTCCAAGAGCAGTGGCCCGACTGTACCTTGGATCATGGTTTAAGGTAAAACGGAGCTGAGAGCCCCTCCTTGGCTCCATCTCTGCAGCTGGCTTCCCCTCTCTGATACCTGGCAGCTCTGCCACACTTAGGCACCCCCGGTCTTTCTGTGACCCCTGCGGGTCCTTAGACCACACTGTCCCCACACGGGCTCCAGCCCCCTCTGGAGTGACATCCTCAGTGGAGCAGACTTCTAAAAGTTCTGATTTTGTGCTCTGCTGCTCCACTGCTTGCCTGGAGCCGGCCCCTCCCCCACGGTCTTTCTTCCTGTATGTTGCCTCGGATTCACTTCTCTGTACATCCTACCTTCCAGAAAGTGGTCGCTTTTCTGTTCCTAGGATTGCTGTTCTTTTTCTCTTCGATCTCCTGTTGAGTTGGTAGGTGTTCAGAATGGTTTGATAACTACCTAGCTGAACTCCTGGGACCCGATGATATTTAGGTCTCCTACTCTTTCACCATCTTGCTCCTCTTCTCTCTTTCTGTCATTCTTTTTTTGTTTGTTTGTTTGTTTCTCTCTTTTTTTCTTTCTTTCTCTGTCTATTCCTTTCTTTCTTTCTTTTTTTTTTTTTTAGTTTTACTTATTTATTTGATAGACGGAGATCACAAGTAGGCAGAGAGGCAGGCAGAGAGAGAGGAAGGGAAACAGGCTCCCCACTGAGCAGAGAGCTGGATGTGGGGCTCGATCCCAGGACCTTGAGATCATGACCTGAACCAAAGGCAGAGGCTTTAACTTGCTGAGCCACCCAGGCTACGCTCCTCTCCTTCCCTTCCCCTCTCCCCCTTCCCCTCCCCTATTCCCTCTTCCCTCTCCTCTCCTCTTCTCTCTCTTCCCCTCCCCTCCCCCCTCCTTCCCTCTTTACTTTCCTTCCTTCCTCCTTTTTTTCCTTTTCTTTTGTTCTCTTTTCTTTTCCCTTCCTTTCTTTCTTCCCTCCTTCCTTCTTGCCCTCTGTCTTTCTTTCTTCCTTCCTTCCTCCTTTCTTTTTCTTTTCTTTTATTCTTTCTTTCTTTCCTTTTTCCTTTCCTCTCCCTCCCTCCCTCCCTCCCTTTCTTCCTTCTTCCTTCCTCCCTTGCCCCTCCCTCCCTCCCTTTCTTTCTTTCCTCTCTCTCGCTCTTTCTCTCTCTCAAATGCTCTCCTCTGAGCCCACCCCTGTCAGCATCTACTTCAGCAGTTGGATTTGTAGAGAGCACAGTTGACATGGGTCCCTGTGGCGGGACCTCAACTGGGCTGCTCATCCGCTTGGTCGGCTGGGCTCATTTGGGGTGCTTGTCTGCCTTAGGTGTGTGTGGTGAAGTGTGCTGAGCCTTGGGAGGTGTCTTGCTGACATGCAGACCCTCCACTGCATCTATAGCACTTCCTGTCTGCGTGGGCCTGTAGAACCTCCTGGAGGGGAAGGAGTGCTGCCTTAGCCCTTAGCTGGGCCCGCCTGCCTGTGCGTTTCCAGGTGCTGGCTGAAGACAACCTGTCACGGAATCCCACGTCCCAGATCCGCGGTCCAGGGATCCAGGGGCTGCGATCCAGAACGTGCAGTCCCTCCTGTGTCCCTAGAGACACAGAAGCCTGCAGACAGGGTCATTGCAGGGGCTTGGCCTAGTGGGCCGAGGTGCAGGGCTGCTGCTGACTTCCCAGCGTAGGCCACAGGGTGGGCTGGTGGCTGCCCAGAGTGACCTTCTCCTCCCTGGCTACAGACCTGCTCTCTTTCCTCTCTCAGCAGGAGCATGACAGGACTTGCAGGTGGGGTCCTGGGCTCCAGATCATGGCTCCCTGGGGGAGTTTCATCCCATCAGCCCTCGAGGTCTTCGCAGTTTTGTTCCTCATGCTTGCCTCCCTGTTTCCAGCAGGCTGTTGACAGCCATTATGGTGGGAAGCACTCTAAACACACTGTTCCTTGTGGGTCACCTTGTTCTGAGCTGGAGTTCATAGTCAGCTCTGGGCTTACCTGCTCAGGAAGAGAACAGAGCACAGCACTGCCCCCTGACACCTAGACCTGGGGACCAGCAGACCCTTCACCGATCACACTGCCCTGTTCTCCTGCTTCTTGTCTGCTCTTCCCAGCCTCCCAACCCATCAATTTGCCCCCTTAGGGAAAACGCCAAGAAAGGAGCATCCCTGGTTTTGCTGGGTCAGCTTTGTCCACCAGATGACTGTGGTTTTGAGAGGCAGGCATGGGGTATCCTGTTTCTGGCTTTCAGGGTCCCCTAATCCAAGTGGTCCCAGCATGCCTCCATTGTAGAGCTGCTACTCACTGGCCAGACACTGTCCCAGCCTAGAGGAGGGAGGGGGGTGTGGCGGCCCGTGATCAGGGGCTGGGGCAGGCAGCCACTGTGGTTCCCCAGGAGGGAGACCCTCTCCTGCCACATGTAAACTCTGCACCTGAGCTGCTTGTATGAAACTCTGTTAAAGCCACCAGAAGCTGTGTGTTCACTTTCAAAAAATAGGTAAAAAGTGTTTCACAATCCCAGGCACTGCAGGGAAAGGAAATAGGGTTTGTGTGAGTTCTGGGACATGGGAGGGAAAGCAGACAACTTTAGATAGTAGAGCATCAGGGGCTGGAGCAGGAGGAGTGCCAAGAATGAGCCGGAGCAGTAAGCAAGGAGCAGGACAGTGGCCAAGATGGCTTTCTTGAGCCTCGTTAAGGACTCTGCATTTGATCTTGAGTGTAGTTGGGAGTTCCTAAAGATCTTCTTGGGAAGATGGGGGAAGGAGGGAGTTGGCATGATAAAATTCACCTTCTGTCCAACTCATTCTGTGTAAAGTGGGGCCATTGGATTGGTGGCCACCAGACCACTGGATAAAAGTTCATGAGACCACCTGCATGACCCAACTGTGGCCACCCACACTCGGCTTCCATGAGACCAGAGCTTCTGGGGTAGAGATTTATGTGTGAGATTCATATGACCATATTGGGAGCAACTCTTCTCACTCAGATGCATCCTCTGCCTAGCCCTAGGGATGAGGCTGGGGCTGTGGTCACATAAGGGCATCCTCACAGGCGACCTCACTGGAGTGTTTCTGAATACCCCATGGGAGGAAGTGGGGATGGAGGATCTCCCCAGCTATGGCGGGCACTCACTGGAGTGGCAGTGAGCAGGCGAACACCAGCCTGGCAAGTGTCCTAGGGCATCTTTTTGTAGCTACAAGTTAGAATCTATCCTCTAGACTCTTGAGCTGTAACCCTGTGTGCCAGGCAGCAGGATGGGTGAATTCAGCAGGATGAATTCTGTTAGGGTGTCCCTGCCTCTCCCACCCTGATCCTCTGATGTGAGGCTACAAGTGGCATAGTGGGATTTTCCCATCATTCTCCTCGGCAGAGAGCTGCCTGCAAATTTCTTTTTTGGGTTCCTTGCTTAGTTCTCTCTAAATCCATCTTCATTTCCTTGCTCATCTCACGAAGTGCCAGAGTTTCAGATACGAGCTCCATGCGACAGCTCCTCTGTGTGTCTGTGGACTGAACCTCTTGTGCTTCGGCCTGTTCCACATCGCCACGAGGGTGTTCACAGGCATCTCAGGCTTATCCAGAACCAAATTCTGCATGCCTCCACCCAGCTGCTTCTCCTTCACTGTTTCTTAGAAAGTAGATGGCAGCTCCATCCTTTTAATTGTTTAGGCCCCAAATCTGGAAGTCACCTTTGATGACTTCCTCAAACCCCAACATCTGATCCATTATCCAGTCTTGCTGGCTTCCCCTTTGGGAGCTTGCCAGAAGCTGGCCATTGCCCACGCTTGGCTGGAACCAGCTTGCTCCAAGCACACTGTCATGTCTCATCTATATTTTTGCCTCCTTACTTCCTCTCTTGCCCTCCAGCAGTCTGTTCTCCAACCAACAGCCAAAACAGTCATCTCAAAAATCAAGTCATGTCAGGCTTCTGCTCCAAATTTCCCCCTGGCTTTCCCTCTCACTTGAAGGAAAAAGCCAAATTCTTTCAGTTGTCTGAAGACCCCCCTGTGATCTAGTTCATGGGAACCTCTGCCCGTCCTCTCCATTGTTCTCTGCTCCAGCCACACTGGCCTTCTTGCTCTTCCTTAGACACACTAAGCAGTCTCCACCTCAGGACCTTTGCACTAGCTGTTTTCTCTACCTGAGATATCTTTGCTCTGATAGTCCTGTGTTTCAGTCCCTTTATTCAGGTCACTGCTCAAATGTCCCCTTTTCAGAGAGGAGTACCCTGATCACCTGCTGATCTCGATTTGCTCTCGGTGGCACTTACCCCTCCCTGTTTACTCATGATAGACTAAGTCATGCTTTGGTTACAGATCCTAACTAAGGCTAAGTGACTTATAACATAAGGGCTATCCAGGTGTCTGCAGGAGCCAGCCTTTACTGGCTTGAGAGAATCGTTATGTTATCATAAATATGAGCCAGTTGTTATTAAAAGTTTAATTCCATAAACCTACAATCAATAAAATTGTGTTCAAAGTGAAGGCAATAAGTACCCAATGTATCATTTCTCAATTATTTTACTTCATTTTACTGTTATGAACATATATCTATAGCTTACTGTTCTTATTGCTTGATATTGCTGTTTTCTCTGAGCTTGAGGATCTTTAGGTGGTCTTTTATCCTTAAGGGGGGAGTAGGCTATAATATGAAGTGCATCTCTCCACAAGCCTCTGGTCAGTGAGGACATGCTCAAACCAGCCATGCTGGGTATTTACACACCACCAAGAGCAGTCAGTGCCACAAATAGGTTTTTGTTTGTTTGGTTGGTTTTGGTGTTTATGTAGACTTGAGAGTGATGGGGAAATATTTATGATGTAGATTAAGCTTAGGACTGCACCCTATGCATAGCCATCCCACTGTGGCTAGCACAAAACATCGAGGCCTTGCTCTAGTATTCAAAACTCACGCCACTGATGAGCGAGTGAAGGTCCAACACACGGATCTCCCGGTGCTCCACTTCCATCTGACCCACGAACGTTATCAACCGATGTTCTTGCTGGAATTCCACTCACAAACTAATGCAACTGCTGGTTGGTTCTATACAAGAGTGCAGCAAAAATGTACCAAAGCATTCTATATCCTATGGATATGTGGAATTTCAACACAGAGTATGGTATATCACTTGTAAATTGCATTCTTTGTTTCAGTTAAGTTTATAATAAACACACACCACGTGTCTCTGCATCCCTTCGTCTTCCTCCCTTGGAGGGCCGGTTATTAAACATTCACCAGAGATCGCCACTGGGGTTACCCCTCACACATTCTCCATGTCCATCATGCCATCTGTGTACCCCTCACTCTGGGCCCAGGTGGTGGCCCTTCCACCACCTGCAGCTTTGCTGATTGTTATGACAAGGGAAGAGGCCATCAAGGCTCTGCTGAGAAGTGACACACACTGTCCTGCTCATATCCTACTGACGCAGCCATGCCTACTCTGCGTGACCAGAGAAGCATAAACCTATCAAGTGCCTGGAAGGAGGAAAGGGAGAAATGGATGCTGGTGATGAGCTTGTCTGCTGCACCCCACACGTCAGCCAACATTCCACTGCTCTATCCCGAGCATCTTGGAGACACTCAGTGAATACTTACTGGGTGAGTCTTGGAGGAGACGACCCTGAAGGAGGAAGGTTCTGGAAGTAAGCCCCCATGGATCATTAGAAAGAGGGTCATCATTTTTTGATGTTTTTGTTGATCACTCCTTACCTTGCCATACACAGCTAGACTTTGGTGGCCCAGGAAATCACGTAGATACACATGGCTCTGGGTCCTTAAAACAGGCTCTAGGGCCAGTGAAGGGCCGACTCCCGGGAACAGAGGCAGATACCACCCCAGAGGAAGACACCACCCCAGGCTTGGGCTAGAGATGGGCACGTAGGACACAAAGGAAGGAGGTGCTCAGACCCGTGCAGGTGCAGGACTGGTCCTGAGACAGGGCCTCCTTCATCTTGCTCCCTACAAGTCTTACTTGCCTGCCTCACCCTAGTGCTGGCCCTGAGACCTGCTCTGCTCCAGGGACTTCCAATTCCATAGTCTAATAGGTAATTCCAACTCTCTGCTCTTCCCAGCACAGCTGGACAGCAGCACAGGCAAGAGAATTCTGAGTTGGGTGAAGTTTAGATAGATAGAGTTCTTCACTCTGTCTATCTCAGAGACTTTAATAAACTCCAAGGGCTGAGCAGTACGGCAAAGACAGGGAGAGGAGAGGAATCATGTGTTCTGGAATAAGCCTCATGTGCCTGCCTCCCTGTTGAAACCTTGGCGCTCAAGTTCAGATTGTTATTCCAACTGGGTTTGATGCTCTCACACCCCCGGAGTGCCACCGGCAGTACACTCTGCTTTCATATACATCACTTCCCTCATTAGCCAGGGCCTCGGCTCTACGAGCTTGGAATCTGCTGTTTGTCAGAAGGGGAAGCTGAGTCTTGGGGAGATTAAGGAACTCTTCCAAAGTGAACAAGGAAGTGGCAGAACCAGGATTTAAATGAAATCTTCTGATGGCTGGCCATTCTAAAATGAGGATTCCTCTATCAACCTGAGGGACACCATCCTTCAGGCCATATGAACTCAAGACACTGGGTTTAACAGACCTTGTTGACAAGGACAAAAAAATAAAAAAGCCAAACCATTGGCATTTCCACATTATGATTCATGTGGCAGACTTGCACTGAATCGAAATAAAGCCCCATTGGACCATAATCGTTTTTCTCTTCTTTCAATTTTTATTGAACACAAGTATTCTGACAGAATGCAAAGTCAAAATTCTCAGTTAGTACTCAGTATTTACACCAGTGAGAATGGAAACAAAGGTGGTATCGATGTTTCACTTGGTAAAAAGTTTATAACAAGAGAGAAGGCCCCCAAAGTACGGAATGCTGGGTAGGGATGTTCATGGAGGTCTGAAAACCACCATCCAGACAGACAGCCTTGAGTGACAGCCCGGGACGGAAGTGCTCCATAGAAAAGTGTGAAAACAGTCCCACTTCAGAAGCTGCACTACGTACACTACGGCCCCCCAGGACTCAGAGACCTGCATGTGGCACAGGGTGCGCCCCCTCCCGCAGAACATGGCCATGCCGCTGGTTACGTGAATACATATGTATAGCACATACACATATAGACACATACACACTGCAAAGTGGTAGAGTTGATCCTGCCTTCAAGAAATTAAAAAAGGAAAACTATAAGCTTTTATCTCTTAACATAAAAGATAGAACATCTTGAAAATAAAGTGGCTCTCTCTTTGATTTTAGAGAAAGCTTTGCTCTGGTTTCTTTTTTTTTGTTTTGTTTTTGCTTTTTTTTTTTTTTTTTAGTATTTTTAATTTTTTTTTTTTTTTAAAGAAAGGAAAGCTCATGCGTGCAGAGACAAATCTATGTATAATGAGAGAGAGGCAGACCAAAAGGTGGGCAGAGTCTTGGTGCCAGTTGATGGTGGAGCCGGTTCTGGGTGGGTGGTGGGGGGGGGTGTCAGCTGCCCCGGGCCGGGTTACTTGAGGGTTGGCTATACCTTTTCCTCTTCCAAACCATCAGAGCCCAGGTCGTTGCGTCTGGCCACAACCACTCAGCATGAGATGCACAGTCTCGATGAGGGATAGTGTGGGCTTGGCTTGGGTAGTCAGTGCCACTGCCATCAGAAGATGAGCAGCTGAGTCCATGGACAGCCCAGCGGTGGGAAGGGCCCCCCACGCCCTGCTGGGTCCTCCCGTCTCAGACACCCAGGAGCTCCTATTCTGCTGTGTGCTCTAAGAACTGTCTGCACGTTCATTACTCGTGCCTGAGGGCCTGTGCCTTTGAACCAGAGATTTGTGTAAAGGCCCGAGAATCAAGGGGGCCTGAGCTGGGTACACTGGCTCCTTCATTTCCATCCCCAGGAGCTGAGAAAATGCAAAATAACCCCACATTTAGCAAATGACAAGACCATTATTTTTCACAGTTTGAAATTATAATCTTAGCGGATCACCACTGATCAGACTGCAGAAATGTCAGAACATGGGGGAGTGTGGCCCGTGGAACAGACTCAGGGGCAGTCTTGCTACCCTAACCTCTTGCTGTTTTGTACCTTGGGAAAGGAACACATGTCAGAGGGCTGAATTGCTATTTCCTTAGTGTTATCATCATCATCATCATCGCTTTTATTTCATTTTCTTTGTTTAAAGGCTTTAATTCCTTTTAAGAGTTATTTTTGTTTCCTGAATATTTTTTCTGAACTATCTGCTATACCTTCCACAACCAAACTATGTTGAAGTTTTATTTCAATACTATGACAAAAACACGTTTCACACTAAAATATTCACGCATCCACAGTGCACAAGCTTGCAGTTTCTAAAGTAGAATGATAAAAGAAAGCAAAATTTCTATACAAAGGGCTGGCTTTTCCCTTCTCCCCCCTCCCATCCCCCTTTAAGTTTCTGTATTTTTCCCCCCACTTGGTTTCCAATCCAGGAAAGTTGTGTTTATGACTCCAGACAGCAGGTTTTTTTTTTTTTTCTCTCTCTTTTGTTTCTATAAATGCTGCCTAAGTGAACAGAAGGCCGATGTTACTTTACTTCAACAGATTTCCAAAAAAAGACACTAATTCCCTGAAGCACAAATGCTCTTCCGCTCAAATCTAGATTCTGGGCTCAAAAGGAAATTGTATGTATATATTTTATTTGGCTTTCTACAAAAAGGGGATGTTTGGGGTAAAAATGTGTGTTCACCAAGACCAGCCCCAACTATACAATCTTCTCTGCTTCATTCAACAAAGCCTAAGGAGTCCTTCAAAAGGAAGGACACGGACGCCTGGCGGGGGTGTGGGGGGCAGACCCTTTTCCACAGATATAGGCAGGTGGTAGCTAATCAGAAAGTGATCTCTAACCCCCAAGGAAAAACAAAAAGAACTGAGAACCAAAAAAAAAATAATAATAATACAAAAGCAAAACCACTCCAGAATGAGATGGGTTTTCACCTGAGTTGCACACAGGCAAAAATTTCAAATCAGAAGCGGAGGGGGTGTGTGTGGGGGGAAGAGCCACTGTAAACAATCATATTTTGTAAAGTTGTCCCGTGCAGAAGCAAGCCTGTGATGACCCTACCTGCCTCTAGGCAGTGTTTGTAACTTAAAGGAAAAAAAAAAGGCAGTGATTTTACACGGACATTTAAACACAACCAAAGTCAAACATTTGTCAACTTGTAAACATTGGAAAACAAAGTTGGCAGAAAGGAAGGAAAAAAAAAAGGATGAGAAAGTAAAGGAGAGAAAAAGAATCAGAATATTGCAAACTGAGATCTCCCCCCCAGAAGTTGCGATTTGGCATTCTTCCTACAAAACGGGAGTCTACGTGGGAACTGAATTCAGCTAGCAAGGGGGACACACTTTGCATACTGAACAAATACAAAGTGAACAGAAATTATAACTTATTTATGGGGCTTTACAGAGTTCAAACTCGACTCAAAGTATAAAAATAAACTTGGACTTTGTTCATTCGTTAGTCTTAGTGCCTGGAAGTATTTCTCTGAAACTGGTCTGTGCCAATTGGGCAACGCCAAGTGCAGTCTTCCTGAACCTAGATTTTTTTTTTTCTTTTTCTGAGCTTCCTAGATTCTTAATTTGGGGTCCTTTTGTTTGATTCTTAAATGGTTTCAGGGAACAGAGTGTCCTAGTTTGGCTGTGGGTTTAACCTTTTTGTCTCATTTTCTTACAAGTGAGTGCGCGCAGCAAAGGAACCCTTTCTATAGACCTACAAAAAGGAGATCCCATGTTTATCTGTTTAGTTTTTTTTTTTTTAAAGGCAAAAGACACTAGAGGAATGAGATGTGTTGCATGTGTGCGTGTGTGAGATATTGGGAATGCTCTGGTGAAGCTGTGGTGTCACTTTTTACTTTGATCTGCTCATTTCTTGTCACCCATCATGCTTTGCTCTCATTCTCCTTTGTTTGTGTGGCATCGTTGGGGACCGTCTTGACTTCGGCGGGCGCTGGCTTCGTTTCTGTCTCCTGGCACTCCGACTTTGCTTCTACTGGGCCCTTCCTGCAGAGAATTGGGAAAACAGCACTGAGACCACAATCCATAGTTGTCACCCTCCAGCCAGGCTAAGGCATACAGCAGTGGTCCCCATCCTTGGCTGGTGATTCCAGGTGATTCCAGCTGGGATCTTTAAATCACTTGGGAGCTTCAAAAATCCCCAACACCTGAGCCAGCCCCCCCAGGAATCCTGATTTAATCAGGCGGGGCACGATGACTTTTAAAAGCACCCAAGTGACTCTGCAAGGGAGCCAAAGTGGAGAGCCGCTGAATCAGAGGAAGGAGACCTTCCTCCCCTCCGGCCCTCATGCAGTGCCAGGGGCCTGGAGCTCAGTGCTTCCCTGGGGCCGCGGAAGGAGGCAGCTGATGCGGCCTGCTCCTCACCCTGACCGCCTGGCTGCAGTAGCAGACCACCCAACTCGGCATAAATGACGCATGCTGTGCTCAGTTCCCTAGCACGGAGTCCAGGGGTCCCTCTGCGGACCACCTTGCTCTTGCCTGTCCTCAGCGCAGCATGCCCTGTGCTCTGTGGTTAGGGTGGGAAAAGCTCTTTGCCACCAAGGCAGTGTCACACAGCACGAGAGGCTAGGGTGGGCTGGCATGCTACATGGGGACAGGGTCGGAGGGAGTCAGGGGGCTGCTGAGTGGGAAGGACTAGTGGATTCCTACTTCTTCAGATTCAGGGCTTACAGGGAGGGTCCCATTTCAGCTCTTGGGGGCAGCATGACAGCTTGTCTGGGGGGCAGGGGCCTCTGTAAAAACCTAGGTCTGACTCTGCCTTATTCAGTCCCAGGAGTGAAAGTCTGGTCTAAGGGCACACTGGGGCAAGTGCAGCGCCAGACCCCAGCTCCAGCTGCATCTCGGCATCACGGTTAAGACATCTGTAATTTTAAGGACCTTCCCTTGAACTTGGAGACCCAACAGGCATTCGGTGCCTGTGAGCTCCCGAGTCTTCCCAGACATTGCAGGCCAGGAGAAGCCGGAGTAGCTGGGGGCATCTGGTTGTGAGCATCCGGGTTGGAGTGGGACAGGGCCTCCTGGACCACTCCCTCTCCCCACAGGGGCCTTGGAACCTGCCCCTTTCCTTCCTGTGGAACAGTGCTGTTCTGGTGCCGACCCAGCCTGGCCCTGGCTAATACACTGACTGTCTGGGGCCCCGGGGTGGCTGGTAAGGGCACCTTGACCTCCTTAGCTCGCTTGCCAAGCTACGCTCATCAGTGGCCCAATGGCATCCCCCGCCCCCTCCCCCCCCACCGACCGCAAGGCCCCAGGGAAAACTGAAGCCTCTGCTAGCATGATAAGGCTAAGACATAATTAACATGGTCTAATTAGTGAGCAGATGGCCGCTCACTGGTTCCTGCTTCCTGCCCCGCTCTCTCAGCCTCATCCCAGCCCCTTGCTTGACAGTCGCCTCAGAGAAGCCCAGGATCAGGCTGAAGACACTTCTCACAAACAGGACACAGCACAGCACAGACGCACACCACCACTGGACACAACCCGACCACAGCAGACAGAGAGAGGCCGTACTCGGGCTTTGCTGGTGCAGGCGGAACAGAGCTGTCTGCAGTGGAAGGAGCAAGCTCGGGGGCTTGTCCACTGGCCCCAGCGGCGGGAGCAGGAGAGCTCAGGGCTGCAAAAACATCCTTTGCAAGGTCAATATCTGGGGTCTTGAAGTTCCCTTCGTCCATTTTAAAGTCCTCGCCCTGGGCAGGGTTTGTGGCGCTGACGGAGGCAGCCTCGCTCTTCGGGCTAGTGAGGCCCGTGGCTGCCTCGGTCGGGCTCTTCACAGCGCCAGGCTGGGTGGGCTCGGGATCCGGGCCTTTGGTGCTGGGAGCCTCCTGCTTGGCCTGGGGGGCTTCTGCCACGGCTGCTAGGGGGCTGGCTGCCCCAGCCGTGGTGGGGCCTGGCACGGGGGCCGGCTTGCTCGCTGGAGGGGCCTTGGAGGCCTCCCCCACACTGGCAGGGGCACTTGGGCTGAGCACTGCCCCCTGGTTAGCCAGGACACTAGAAGACAAATTGTTGGCAGTGGGGGCTGAGATCGGAGTGTCGCTCAGGTCAACAAGGGGGGCGACCTTGGGGGCTGAAGCGGGGGGTGGGGAGGAGGTGGCGACGCCGGGCCCCTTGGAAGGGGTGGCCTGGCCGGCGGGCACAGAGTTTGAGTCAGGTGTGGTCGTGGCCGGGGGGGCAATACTGGAGGTCAGGGTGGTGGTCTCACTGGTGGGGCTGTTCTGAGCAGTGGCAAAGGTTTCGGTGATAGTGTCAGAGTTAGCGGTGACGGTGGTGACAGAAGGCAGCATGTCCTCGACAGTGGCTGTGGTGTCGGCAGGCAGCCTGTGGGGAGGACAGGAAGTAGAAGAGAATAGACAATGAAGCTCAGACGAGACAGAGAAGCAGGGGAAGGGCTGCAGCCAAGGCGTGGGGCACGGGCAGGCCATGCAGGGACGCACAGGCACGGACACAGGCCCACACAGAAACGAGGATGGCGAGAGGAAGCACACGCCCAGGCGGGCAAAAGAGGAGACAGGAAACATAGAGCACGTGGAGGTCTAAAGGGATCTGCTGGCCCTTCCTCCCTGCCGATGCCCCTCCAGCTTTCTGCGCTAGGCTGCCTTGTCCCACAGCCCTGTTGGGGCCTTTCCGAACCCTGCCTGCACCCCAGCTCAGGAGGGACAGGCTTCGGTCTGGTGTCCATTGCTGCTGGTGTCCCTGGCCCCCCGAGGAGCTGGGCCCCGACAGTGACGGGCAAAGTCAGGAAGATGGCAATGAGTGCTCCAAACAGCCCCAAGGGGCCATGGGCTCCCCAGCCAGAGATTTCGTGCCACCATTTAACTCCCCTCCCTTCAAACCCATAGCCCTCAGGATAGCCCGCAGTCCTCACAGGCTTAGCTGGCATGATTTCTGACAGAGGGCTCCCATGCCTCTGAGAACAGGAGGGCCGGGGAGCTTCACGGGTCCCCACCTGTTCTCACCCTTCTCGGGGGACACAGAAACCCCTAGAGTTCTTGAAAATCCTAAACAGAATCTGCTAAGCCTCTCAAAGCTCAGCCTTTCTTAATGAAGTTTTGCCCCCTTCGGCCATTTCTGGGATGTGTGTGTGATTCAGGGAGAGGGTCTAGAGGTCCCACTCATCCCAGGAGCCCGCAGAGCACCTATAGTCCCTTAACAGAACCCAGATTGCCTTCTCTCTAGGGAGAGGGGGGGTTCAAGCATTTCTGGCCAAGGGCTCCAGGATCCGGCCTGCTTGTTTGACTGGGAGTGGTGGGTGGGAGGTATGGGAGGTGTGGGTAGGGTGATGCGGAGGGTGTAGGGCTCTGCTGGTGAGGTCTAGCCCCCCGCCACTGCCCCCTGCCCACGTACTCGGGCTCTGTCAGCGGTGTGGTCTCATTGGGTTCCGTGTGTTTCCCTCCGTCATGGTTTGGGGTCCGTTCCTCCTCGGTCCGCACCTCCACAATGGGCTCCTTGGACTCATCTTTCCTGTGGAGAGAGGGGCTGTTTCAATTCTGGGTCGCTGGGGCAGGGAAGGGGGCTACTGAAGAAGACAGCTGCAGCTCACGGCACCTGGGCCTGGCCCAAAGTTGACATCTCAAGCCAGGTCCAGGTGCCTGAGCCTCAGCTCCCACCTGTGTGAGCTCTGTGACCTTGAGCACCTGCCTTGCTCACACTTGCTTCCATCTCATCTGTAAAATGGGGTAAATAAGTCTCTACCTTGCCTAGCTATCTCACGTTAACTGAGATCATGAGTGTGAAGGGCTCAGCACAGTGCCCGGCACAGAGAAGTACTCACATAGTCTGTCTTTACGTACGGAGCCTGACACACAGTGGTGCTCATAGCTCACCCCCCACCCCCCGGCTCTGTCCCTTCTTGCCGTGAGTCTGTGAAGCCTCCTGATAATTAGGTCAAGATCTCTCTCTCTAGAGATGCTGGAAGGGACAGCATCTGGAGCCTCAACTCCGAAAGGGAAGGATGTTTTACCTGTTCAGTGCTTGGGTGTAACTAGGATCCAGGAATACCGCCTTGCCCTACAGTAGCTGCTTGGGAAGTATTTGTGGGGAGGTGTGTGAATGAATGAATACATGAATGAATGTCAGCAAGGGAAGTAGGTCTCTGAAGTGCCATGGCAGTTCCCCTGGGTTCAGCTCTGAAAATTCCCCTCATTTGTATCCACGCGGGGATTTTCAGACTGCTCTGAAATTCTAATATGTTAGCTGTGGGGTTGGGCCCAAGGGTTTGCTTTGCAAACAGGTACCCCCAAAGGCTGTGTCTGAGGAACAGTTCTCCAGTGAGATGGCTCTGTGGCTGGATACCCCCACCAGCCCAGGGCAGAGCCCAGACCCCAGCAGCAGCAAGTGGGTCTGCACTCACGAGAAGGCTGCTTTGCCCTCCTCCATGTCCTTGCCCTTGGCTCCGGGCCCCGCCTTTCCGCACAGGTTGACAGCGATGCACATGAGCAGGCCACACTTATTCAGGAAGTAGCAGGTGATGTCCACCACCACCAGGAGCAGGACGAAGATGACAATGAGGATGCCCACAATGGCCCCAGTGCTCAGGCCTGATGTGGGGCTGCCGTTGGCTTGAGTGGGAGGGAGGGAGAGAGAGAGAGATGGTCGGTGGTTAACACAGCAGGCAGACTTCTGCGCCCTGCAGAGCGACAGCCCCTGAGGGTGGGGGAGAGCCTACAGGACAAAGGGCATTTGTGTCAAGAGGGGCACCTTCCCTGGGGCCCTTCTATCGCCCAGGGTTGAGATGACAGTCTCTTCATATCTGCAAGAGGGCGGGATGCCAGCCTTATCTCCGAGACCAGCGGACAGAGGCATGTGGGTGCATGAGGCACCCACAAGTCAGAATGGCAGTGGGGACTGGGAGCTTTGTCTCCATCCTTGTGCTCAGTCTCTGAGCCTTCCCCAACCCATCCTTAGCTTATCTCCCCGTGATCCCAGGCAGCAGGCAGGTGGACGGTGGTCACTGGTTTCAGGCTGGGCCATGGCTCCTGGGAGTTGTCAGGGGCAGGGTCCCAGCTGGAGTGACAGGGGGTTCCCAGGGCTTCCTTTGGGCTTGTGCTGACATCAGGTGCAACGGTATGCCCAGAATGCTACCCTGCTCCCTCTCCCCTTTAGGATCAACTCCAGAGAATTCCAGCACTGGACAGCAGATGTGGTTTATCCTTCATTGCACCCAGGGAGCCGAGTAAAGCCCATTTACTCTGGAGACATGGAGTTCTGCGCAGGCCCGGTAAGCAAGGTGAAAGGTTTGGGTATACTCACCTTCTGGGAGCCCAGGCACACTTGAACCAGGCTTCAGGAAACCCAGCAGACTCACCCAGAGATGCACGTCCACACGGACAGGCACACTCATACTCAGGGCAAGTACGCTCTGTGCCCACTACAGACAGACCCGCATTCTCACACCTGAGCAGCACCCAGCGCTTCTGTGCTGGCTGGGCTCACTCTGCATGACCCAGCCTGTGTCATTCTCCCCTGCTGTCCATCTACAAAGCCCCAGGGCTCCAGGGGACTGATGGTCTCACAGAAGGGCCCCGGGCTCAGCTCCCCAGGCCCCCGAGGGATGGCTGTGAGTTGCCTGAGGCGGCCCTCTGACTGGTGAGCCCCCAGGGTCTGGGGGAGACATGCTCAAGCTCTGGGAAGCTGGAACCCAGCAGGGCTCTGCTCATAAGCCAGTGTGGAGACCATGGAGACGCATGTGCAGACATGAGCACATCTGCTTCCTTCTGGAAGGACCGAGTTGCAGAACTGACAGCCCCCACGTGTACCCCACCCCCGACCTGGTCTGAGGCTTCCTGTGCCACCAGGACCCCCTGGGATTACCCAGGTCTGCCCACTAGAGGCAGGAACTGTGACCAACACCATCTAGGTCTCACTGTGCCTTTGCTGCACACCAGGCCAGGCCCTCTGGCCTGCCAGCCACATATCACACCAGATAATGGAGGAACGTGTAGTCCAAGGTGACAGGTGCTATAGACGGGCCGTGTTCTTCCTTTTCTGTGCAGTCTGTGTTCCTGGGGGCACTCCTTGGTCTGCCCTGGCGTCCCTGCTCAGGCCGCATGGGCCTTCTTCAGCAGTGGTCCTATATCACTGGTCTTTGCCTCAAAGTTTAATTCAGGGTATGAACCACCAGCCCAGCATGCCAGAGATGACTGCTCACTCACAGCTTAATTCGTACTGCCCATGGCACAGATGGGTCTTAGTTGGAGAAGATTTTCAAATTCTTGAATATTTGTGGCTTCTTTGGGACCTTGGTCTTGCTTCCCAGCCTTTCCTCCTTAGGTTTGCTGGCTGGTCCCATATTGAAAACCCCAGCCTATCCCCAGGAAGGCATCAAGATGGGCCAAGGGCTCTGTACTCAGAGGACCCAGCTCTGGCCATGCTCCCCAGACCTTGGCAGCAAGAAATGGCTGGCTAGCCCCGGAGGTCCGCTAGAGTGGGTCTTTTCCCTAGCAGCTCAGAGAAGTTAAATAAAGCATCTCTTTCTTCTCTCGCAGGTCCTCACACATAAGGACTAATTACTAATTTACTAATAAGCAAAGAGAAGCAGGCAAGCCTTCCTGATCTTTGGAGTCCCAAAGCTACTTCCCTAAATAGGGAGGGAATATCAGCCTTGGGCTTCTCTCTAGCCCATGACATTGGGCCAGAAGCCACTGCTGCCTCCTGGCATCAGTGCCCTGTAGGTGCTGAGAGCTTGTTCCCAAAGGAGGAGCCTGAAGTATTTGTGTGAGGTGACAATGTTTGTGTTTTCAGACTCAGTGGTACGAACTGTACATTCTGACATGTATGCATAAATATGGTCTAAGGGGATGTATCCTAGCTCCAAAGAGGATGACAGAGCACTGCCAGGTGGCTCTGTGTTTGTGAGAGGCAGCGGTTTTCCAGCTGAAGCTCAGGGCTCATCAGACCCAGAGGGAGGGCTTCCTTGGCTCTGAAGGCCAGCATCACGTGCTGCACAGGGGAAGGGCAGAGGGTACAAGGACCCCTGTGACAAGACAGAACGAAGGGAAGTAGTCTTCCCTTCTGGAGGTAAAATTCATACTCTTCCTCTTGGCCTACATGCATATAGACTCTCCCACTCTTCTGTTGTGACTCATGGCACCGGCCCTCTACCCCTTTCCCTGTGCTCTGGCCAGAGCCTTCGTGCTACCTGCTGAACACACCCAGCCCATTCCTGCCTCGGGGCTTTGCTGACCCCCTGTCTGCCACACTCCAGCCCCATAACCTCCTGGGTGGCTCTTTGCTGTCCTTTAGGCCTTGGCTCAGATGTCACCTTGTCAGAGAGCCCTCTCCCTCCATCCCCTGATCTCTTATCTAGTAAGTGACCTCTGCCCACTATCTACCACACTACCTGTTACCTTCTTTTTTTTGCCTCTGCCAGTTTCTGTTCATTTACATGCTTTTCATTTGGCTATCCCTTCTGGAAGATTCTATTATCTGTCTTACGTCTTATGACTCTGTCTTATGTCTCCCCAGCATCTAGGACAACCTGGCTAACAGGAGATGTTCAAGGAATATTTGTCAAAAAGAAGAGTGGCTGTCGAGCCTGGGGATGAGAACGCCACCTCCAGAGACTTACAGGTGGGCTGTGAAATGGAAGAAGTCTTGTTCACTATTACTGCTGGATGGCAACTGTAGGATCCAGGGTAGATTTCAGCTCCCCTCGAGAAAGAACTAAGAGAGTGAGAGCTGCTTGGGCGGTTAGGCCTGCTGTGGCTGGAGGCACAGAGCAGAGGCTGGACGACCCCCTGGGCAGGGACACTGTAATGTTCTGGAAGAGGTCCCAGTGCGGGGCAGGGCCTGGTGTGATGGTGTCCCCATGCCCTCTTCAACCACAAGAGCCTGAGGTCCCATGTCGCTGTCCAGCAGCACCCCAAGCACCGTCCAGATCCCCCTCACTGTGTACTAAGAAGGACCTCTCCTTGGAAGACTCCAACACTCAGGAGGTCCTGTTTTTATTCACAGAATCTTGTGATTTTATTTCTATATGGAAAATAGATACTTTTTAGCATAATGTCTGTCTGCCTACAGCAGGATTCCTGGGGTACTGAAATTTAGACTCTGGGGCTCCCCAGTTTTACCCAGAATCTCTGGGGGTGAGGCTCAGGAATCAGGATTTGGAGGAGCGGCCTGGGTGATCCTCGTACAAGTAGAGTTTGAGGACTGCTGTTTCCAGGTCCTCTCATGCCTGCCCTACAATGAGCAACAGCTGTTCCCATGACTCACCACCCAAGGAGGAGCTATGGAGTCTCACTGTGTGCCCTTGACCTAGCATACTGGATGGATGGAGAGAAAGCAAAGACAGCCCCCAGAGGAAAAAGGACCACCCAGTTCACCACTAAGAGTCTTGACTTCCAGATGGAGTAAGGCACTCCTCAAGCTAGAGAAAGAGTGTGCATAGCTTTATGCAAAAAAAAAAAAAAATCTGAAAATAAGGGAAACACCAGGAAATGGATGAAAGTGTATTGAAGACAAGCCAACACCCACTGGCTCTCAGAGGATGATACAGGACTATAGCCCAGGAGAGCTGGAAGAATGAAGGGTATCCCCGTACCTCGGGTAAGAGTTTATAGAAGGGAAATGTAAAACCCTTCCAGGGGTCTACGTTTGCCTGACCATGCCACTGGCTGGGCTTGACTGGCTCACCCACACACCCGCATGCGATGAGAGTTTCTTGGGAGCAGCTCCTTCATAACCTCCAGGGTTATGATGGACTTGGGGCGGTGGGGGGGGGCTGTCCCTCCTCTGTGGTTCCTGGCCTGGGAGAGGCTGACCCTGAACAGGGAGCTCATTGCCCCACGACAGAGACCTACATACATCTTTCTTAAATGCCTCAGAATGGGAATCCGGGTCTCACATTTACAGACACCAGACGGGTCTGAGTCACTGTGTTAGGAGCTCTTCGTGCAGCAGAGGGGTCCCTCCCACCGTGCTGGGGCTCTGGTTCGCTCATAACCCCATACACATCTGCTTGCTCCTTCCCAGAATCTGCTGTTAAACAGACGGCCGGTCTCAAGGGCTTCAAGTAAGTGTCCTTATACTGTGATTATAAACAGAATAGGATTTGCCAGTGAGAGCTTTCTCTCATGTTCTATCACAAGGTCACTCTGTACAGCCTCTACTATGGGTTTTTTTTTTTTTTAAAGATTTTACTTATTTGTCAGAGAGAATGAGCACAGGCAGACAGATTGGCAAGCAGAGGCAGAGGGAGAAGCAGGCTCCCTGCTAAGCAAGGAGCCCGATGTGGGACTCGATCCCAGGACGCTGGGATCATGACCTGAGCCGAAGGCAGCTGCTTAACCAACTGAGCCACCCAGGTGTCCCATTTACTATGGGGTTCTAATGGGAGCAGTGAAATCAGGATCCCGAGCTACTGAGTTGTAGCTCTGGTGGCCCACAGGGTGCCCCTGGAGTGACCTTCTCCTGGTTCTTCGAAGGGACTGCCCCCTCCCCCTGCTGCCAGAGACCAGGAACGTCCGAGGAGGCAGTGACCCCCAAGGGTTCTCGGGGCAGCCAAGCAAAATGCATAGCTCCTCATCAGAAAAGGAAGGCATTTCCTTTGCTAGAACTCCAAGCAGCAGGCTCCAAGTTTGGGGTGCAATTTGGGGTAGTCAGAGCTATTCAGGTACACATAAGGTGAAAGGAAAAGGCTTTTGACGTTTTGTAGGACACACAACTATTCAATAAACTCAAAGCACGCTGGTGGGTTCACATGGACTGTTATTTCCTTTAATAATGCGAAGGTGTAAACTTCATCAAGGCCTCGCTGATTATCTACACAACAGTGTTAGCATTCTTATTAGTAACAAACGTGATCCAAACCTGCCATGTAAATATTTCAGAAGTGAGCAGAGAAACCCTGCAGCGTGCGGAGTGTGGCAGCGCTGGACAGGGCTCAGCGGCGGGGGCAGCTGAACGAGGTGGTAAGTGCTTCCCCCCAGCCAAACCCAGGGGACTCGAAGGGCTGCTACCTTGGGGACTGCTGGCGGGGCCAGGGGCTGCAGCCGCCACTGAGAACAGTGTCCAGTGTGAGTGGGTGTGCCCTAACAAGGTCTCTCAAAAGGCATCCCGTTCCAGACCAGGGGCCTGTCTGCATTGACCCCAAAGTAGCTTCGGCTGAGGTCCCGCCTCGCCCGGGGTGTGTGTGGGGTAGGACAGGGCTGTGTCAGGCCTCCCTATACTTTGGCTAGATCTCTAAAGAGTCCCTTCAAAAACATGACACTGGCCCTCCCCTGTGGGTAGGACTGGGACCAGGCTCCGGCAGACCCCCCCAGATGGGCCCTCCAGGGTGAACATGGGACTTCTGCCCCACATGTTATCAACATCATGCCAGGAGCCAGGAGGACAGTGATGGGCCACTCAGAGGACAGAGGGAAGGAGACAGATCTCTCCTTCCCTCACCCTCCCCCGAGCTCTCGATAACTGACCTGGGATTCTTACGCCAGGACTGGAGGCACCACCTGTCTCTCCTCGATGCTCCACCTTGTGCCTAAGAACCACGCCTGCTTCTCTTGCTGGTATGAAGGCAGGGCAGAGACCCCAGGGACATAGGTACGAGGTGGGGCTAGGGAGGCAGGCGGGGCTCTGGCAAGAGGCACTACCTGCCTGAGCTACTGGGAAAAATGCGGCCTCTGGTGTCTACACATGAGCCTCTAAATGGTGAGTGCTGGGGGACATGGGCCCGTGCCAAGTGACACGGGCAACACTGCCCTACAGGTGGGATCACTGGGATTCCCAAAGGGAAAGACTAGTCTTCAACCATTAATTTAAAAAAACAACACAACAAACAGAACTAAAAAATAAACAACAAAAATTAAACGTCTGTGGGATGTTTAGAAATGAGATATGTAGAATGATGTGACCACGATGGAGGAAGGGAGGTTTTATCCACTAGAAGGTCCATCCCCAAGCACGCACAGGTGTTACTGAGTGGGAGCCTGCCATCTCCATGTGACTCTTCGAGCATTGTCCCTCTTCCCGACAGCAGAGAGCACTAGCTGGCGGTCACCAGAATTTTTAAAATGTCACTAAAGCCACTGACCACCACGGGGGGTTGGGGCATTTGGGAAGTAGGACAGGCTGGCCCAGTCACAGCGTGTGGACGCTCTGGACTGGGCAGTCCGGGAGTGACCTGTCCCCACCCCTCTGCTGTGGTGAGTGTGTTGGGGTGGAGAGCGCGTGACCCACGGCTGGCTTACAACCCCCGAGACGCAAGGCTCTGTGCAGCCTGAATCACTCTGACTGGGGGGACGCCCATCCTACACAGCTGCCGGACACTAGGTGCATCACAGACTGGCCCTGTGGGCAGCACCAGCAGAGGCTGCTGGTTGTGATACCAGGGCCAAAGCGCCTCCCAGAACATCTGAAAAAAATCCCAGAAAATGCCTAACAAATCCAGTTTCTTCCACTGTTGGGCAATGGGGTGGCTCTGCCCATCGTGTCAGCAGAATGCCTGGGCGCGTCCCAGGGGTCTGGCTCTCTTACCACAGGCGCTTCAAGGCAAGTGAAGCCAGCTGCTTTTGGAAGGGCAGGGGAGGAGCATGTGGTCATTCCAACAATCTGCGGCAAGCTTTAGGGGTACTTAGACATTTTCCTCTGCTACATCATTTTCAGGTAAGAACAAAAAAAAATGCAACAGGTTTCAGATGTGCAGAAATGTCTCTGTAAACCTAGCATAATTTTTTTTAAACCATTTAAAGAAAAGCACTCCCGCATGTTTTCGTACTCTGCCATTAGAAAGGGGCGAACATCCTCGTGAAGCAGCACAGAGGATCTGTGAGTGGTAAACTGTCTGGACGTCCAGCTTTTTCCCATCACCAAACCTTCCTCTTCCACAGAGTGCTTGGTGGCGTGGCCGTGGCGGTCCTTCCAAAGGGGGCACTGATCATTCTCAGAGGAACTGGGCATTTAAGCAGACTTAATTTGTGTGAGTGTGTGTGTGTATATGTGTGTTCAAGTTCCTAACAGAGCAAAAGCAGAGTCACTGCGGAGAGAAGCAATGAGACAAAGGTGTAGGATGCAGAGCAGCCGCCCAAGGTCGCTGCAGGTCCACGCCGTGGGCGCCCAGAGAGAATGTGGTTGTTTATAAACAAATGTGGCAGTGGGGATGCCCCAGGGATGGACGTCCAAGGTGAGATGTGTGACGACAGACACAGGAAGGGGAGGGAGGAGAAGGAAAGAGAAGGTAGAGACAGAAACAGAGAAAAAAAAATAGATAAAAAAAAATTAGGTCAAATATAGAAAACGCAAGAATCAAACGTTAATTCAACTTAGTAAATTAAACTGACAAAGGTTAGAGAAGAGCTCAGTATGGTATTACTCCCGTAAGGCCAGTTCCGAAGCTCAGCAAGGCCAGAAGCAGCACAGCGGGGCGAATTTGGGGGTTAGGGGTCAGCGAGCAAATGAAATTCAAGTGAGAGAACAAGAGCCTCTGCAGTCAAATCCAAGAGTGTGATTAGGAGAGTATTACCTTTGACTAAGGTCAGGCCTCTTAGGAACAGCCAATGAGCCTGTCCACAGCCTCCTAGCCTCTAGAGCTTTCTACGCGTAGTAGGAGAGATGCACCTTAAGCATCTCCGTGAGAGGTCGGACTCCTCCTCCTCAGGTGCCATGCCCCACCTCCCCGGCACACTGTTCAAGACAAACTAGTCTGCACGCCTCACCTCCTGCCACCCTGTGACTGCCAATCCCACCACGAACGCACAGCTTAAAATTCGCAGGTTTTCTCCACAGGTCCCAAAACCATGGCCAGGAAAGTTCAAGCAAGCACAGAACTACCCCCTCCTAAGACACAGCAGAGCCCTCGTAGGTGAGGTGAGCCGTCCCTCCAGCTCTCTGGCTTCCTTGGGCACCTGGGAGCTTACCAAGAAGGACCCAGGGGGACAAGGTCTTCTGTATCTGACTCATAGTGTCCCCAACTGCTCCAGCCCCACAGACTGATGCCAGGGGCAGCACTCAGCACGGGAATGCAGTGCCGTCGGAAATCTCTCTCGCTGCAAAGGGCTGACTCAAACCTCTCACTCCCCCAGCTCCTAAGCGTCTCATAAAGGCTGAGCAGAGACGGACACACTCCAGACTATTGAGTTCAATGAAAAACGGACCAAAGAGCACAATGAAAGAAGGGGCACGGGATGCCAGGGCCACCTCTGGACACGGGCTGAGCAGGAATGAGAACACCTCTTGCAGCCACGCCCAGTGCCTTTACCACTGGCCGTTGGCACTAAGAGGCGGAGGGCAGGACCGATCAACGTCTCACCTGCCAGCTCCCTGGAGGTCCCCGCACGTCTGTCAGACACACACATTCATGCACACTCAACCGTCACAAACCACACTGGTCTTACTTTGCCGTCTCCTCAGCCCACTCATGCACACGCAGGCCCATGTCCTAGGCAGCCACAGCCTTTCTCTCTTTCCCCCTCTGGGAGGCACTATTGTGACAACTGAGCAGAGTGCCCAGGCAAGCATCAGAGACAGGACAGGCATGAGGGGGCCACACCAAGGCAGCTGGGAGACTGGGACATCTTCCTACCATGCTTGAACACACAGAGAGCTTATGGGGCCCCCTTCCAGAAGGCTGACTATATGGTCTGTGTCCCCCTCTCCTGCCTGTGGCTGGCACTCGGCTGATCTGGAGAAGCACAGAGTGGTGTTGAAGACTGCCTTCTGCTCTGAAGTCTGATCAGTGTGGAGACTAACCATCAGCGGCAAGGGGGCTGGGCCAGCAGGCAGAACTCTCACTTTGTTCCCACACTTGAGTTGGTCCTGGATCCCTAGAGACAGGTCTGTGTCTCCTAGGAGAACCGCTTCCATCACGGTCTCCAGCGGAGTGGACTGCCTTTCACGGATGGCGTTTGCCAACATCTCCTTTCTCCACTTGCTCTGTTTCAAGTGATTCAATTTAACCTTGTTGCAGTGGAGAGGCCCTCAAAAATGGGATTTTTAACTAACTGGGCACCGTCTCTTCCTTCTCTTGGGGTCCCCACAGAGAAGAGATCTGGACCATGATTGTGCAATAAGCAAGCATCAAAAAGAAAGCGCTTAAAAACAATTAGGGGGTCCTTGTATGAAATGGCAAAGGGTAGATAAGGTCTCAAAAAAAGATCCTTACTCAACCAGCTGCCAAGGCTTGCCTGGAGCTAGGTTTTTCCCATCAGAGGAGTCCCACGGACTGGCTTAGCTTCAGTCCTCCAGGGCTGAATGACAAAGGACCATTGCCCCAGGAAGCTTGGCCAAGACTTCCCGGGGGTCCAGTACATCTCAACCCACTGCACAGATAGGTACAAAGCACAACGAAGCTTTGCACGGGCGACCAATCATGAGGATGGCTGGCAGCAAGCAAGTTGTCAGGGGCTGTTCAGGCACGTTAGGAGGTGAAGCATTGTGCGTTAATTCCAAGCGGGAAACTCACAGAAAAGCAGAGGCTGTCATACCTGGGATGGCTGTGGGCTGGGCCGAGGTCCTGAACACAAAGTGAGCTGCTTTGGACTTCCCCTGCTGGTTCTCAGCCACCACGTAGACCTCATACTCTGCATTCCAATCCAGGGACTTGAGCATGACGTGGTCACTGCCAGATGGGAGCCGGATCTCTGGTTTCCACTCAGAGGAGAGCTTCTGGGAGAAACCGGCAGGAAGGACACAAGACACCAGGACAGTTTAGATGAAAATGCTGGTGAGACCCACTCACGGGAAGAGCTTCAGGGAGTCACTACGATCAGTGCAAAATAATACAGATAAAAACCGATGAGAGGACAGGGTGTTCGTTCTTTACCAGCCTGAAAATCCTTAAGGACGATGCAGGTCAGGAGGTCAACCTTGCCTTTCGTAAGCACAGCGGCTGATGGCGGGTGCCATAGGGCAACCCTCCAGGGTCAGACATCCCTTCGCCATCAGGGCACCGAGGGACTCAAGAACATTCTGGAAGGCATTCTGGAACGAATATGCTTCTTGTCCTATTTGAGGATGTTGCTCCCACTCAGCTGTGTGACTCACCTTCCCGACACAGGAACATGGCATAGGTTCATTTTGTTAACAATAAAAACTACCATTTGTTGAACACCTACTATGTGCCTGGCCCCACGATTTCTTGGCTTTCCACGATTTTCTCATTATATCCCAACCTGTGAAGGGTTTTGTTGGGCTGCATGTTTGCTTGGCCAGGGTCACAGTGGCCCAATTCTGATTCAAAAAACTTAAAAGAAATTCAGTTGTCTACATCTTCTCTTTCTCTCAAAGGCTCCTTCCTTTGCAAACTCTATAAAAGAGCCAGCCAGTATATAAAGCACATATTGTGTACACAAAAATACTGGTAACATATAACAACAATATTTAGCAAAACACTGAGCGTTTGAAGTAGAAGAGAAGACAGGTAAGGCTGTCAAAATCTCACATAGCTCAGTGTCCTGTCCCCACCAGTTTTTAAAGGCAGACCTGCCAGGCACAGCCACAGCGGCTATTCTGGAAAACTGACATCTCTGGGGGCCTCATCTGGGAGGTGTCTCCAGCCGCTTAGCAGTGATTATTGTATTACGGGGCGGGGGATGGGGGGTTCCATGTGTTGGGCACATTTCAGGTGCTTTGCTTATAACTGATGTTTACAATAACTTGATAAGCTCTTTTATTCCCACCTTACAGGTGGAGAAATGGAGGTTTTTGGAAGACTGGGTGACCTACTGAGGTCACACACTGGGAAGTGGTAAAGCCGAAACTGGAGCCCACGTGTGGCTGGGCCACATCGGCCTAATGGGCCAAAGACGGCCCACCCGACCACACTGTCCATTTCCTGTGGGCGGTGCTGGGCCACCACTCAATCCTGATCCTGTTCCACTGTGAGGAAGCTATAGGGACCTCTCATGCAGTGGCGCCTCTAGGTTGGTCTCAGGGACGTCCACAGAGGCTCCTCCTCTGACCTCCGCCTCCTGCCTGGCTTTGCAATCCACTGGGGAAGGGCTGAGTAGAATGACAGGTCTGCCCACCAGCTGGGAAGTGTGCCTGGTGGGGCTCTGTGCTGTAGTGACTCTCCATTAAGCCTAATCAGGCAAGGGCTCCCCATCACTTCAGTGGGGGCTGATCAAAAGAGGAGTAAGTCAACATCCTTGAAAAATCCTTTCTTTCTTTTTGAGGAAAGCAAACTGCTCTCTGGTTCATTATTTCCTAGGTAAGAAGTCCCTCCTAGGTAAGGTAAGTCCTTGCTAGGTAAGAAATCCTAGCAAGAGGCTATTCCTAGTGCTTAGACACTGCCTCTAGACCTCTCAGCAACTGAGTGTGGCCGGCAGTGGCCCAGGGTCATTCTAAAACCTAAGAAAGTGAGAGGGATTCTCATTTTGGGGCCTGGAGGTGAAAAGTTGGATGACATCGTAGATCTTAGATGGTGAGCAAACCAGGAAAAAAGGGTTCAGGGCCAAGTTCACTGTGAGCACATGTGAGCACTGTGAGGGAGGATGTGAGGGGCAAGTGGGAACAACCGTGGTGTGGGATGGTAAGGCAGCCTAGGGCAGGGGTGAAGAGCCCAGTGTCTTCAGACAGACCCAGATTCAGACTCTGCTCACCCAGCTGTGAGAGATCACATGGGTATGTTACTTCCTCTGTAAAGGGCAGATAATCCTAAGGCCAACTTCACAGAGTTCTCATGGGGAGACAGTGCACATGATTGCAGTGCCTGGCCCATAATACACACTTTATCAAATGTACTGATTATAAGATACCAGTATATTATTTGCAAAAAGTACCAGGTAATGGCAAAATCACTTTGTAGAAACGTTCAAGCAGCAGAGAATTCAATCATGGTAGGGGTCTGTCACCACCTCAATCATTTTAAAGGTTTCAAAATCAGAAGAATAAACATTGTTAAAATGTCCATACTGCCTAGAGCCATCAATACTTTGAATACCATCCCAATTAAAATTCTACCAGCATTTTTCAAAGAGCTGGAACAAACAATCCTAAAATTTGTATGGAACCAGAAGAGACCCCAAATTGCCAAGGAAATGTTGAAAAAGAAAAAACGGGGCATCACGTTGCCTGATTCTAAGCTTTACTATAAAGCTGTGATCACCAAGACAGCATGGTACTGGCACAAAAACAGACACATAGACCAGTGGAACAGAGTAGAGAGCCCACATATGGACCCTCAACTCTATAGTCAACTAATCTTTGACAAAGCAGGAAAAAATATACAGTGGAAAAAAGTCTCTTCAATAAGTGGTGCTGGGAAAATCCAACACCTATATGCAAAGGAATGAAACTCGACCATTCCCTTACACCATACACATAGATAAACTTGAAATGGGTGAAAGACCTTAACGTGAGGGAGAAATCTATCAAAATCCTAGAGGAGAACGTAGGCAGTAAACTCTTCAACATCGGCCACAGCAGCTTCTTTCAAGACACGTCTCCAAAAGCAAAGGAAACAAAAACAAAAATGATCTTTTGGGACTTCATCAAGATCAAAAACTTCTGCACAGCAAAGGAAACAGTCAGCAAAACAAAGAGGCAACCCAGGGAATGGGAGGAGATATTTGCAAATGACACTACAGACAAAGGGCTGCTATCCAAGATCTATAAAGAACTCAAACTCAACACTCAAAAAACAGATAATCACATCAAAAAATGGGCAGAAGACATGAACAGACACTTCTTCAAAGAAGACATACAAATGGCTAAGAGACACATGAAAAAATATTCATCATCATTAACCATCAGGGAGATTCAAATCAAAACCACATTGAGATATCACCTTGCACCAGTGAGAATGGCCAAAATTAACAAGACAGTAAACCACAAGTGTTGGAGAGGATGTGGAGAAAGGGGAACCCTCTTACACTGTTGGTGGGAATGCAAGTTGGTGTAGCCGCTTTGGAAAACAGTTGGAGATTCCTTAAGAAATTAAAAATAGAGCTACCTTATGACCCTGCAATTGCACTACTGAGTATTTATTCCATAGATACAGATGTAGTGAAAAGAAGTGCCATCTGTACCCCAATGTTCATAGCAGCAATGGCCACAGTCACCAAACTGGAAAGAACCAAGATGCCCTTCAACAGATGAATGGATAAAGAAGATGTGGTCCATATATACAATGGAGTATTATGCCTCCATCAGAAAGGATAAATACCCAACTTTTGTATCAACATGGATGGGACTGGAAGAGACTATGCTGAGTGAAATCAAGCAGAGAGAGTCAATTATCATATGGTTTCACTTACTTGTGGAGCATAAGAAATAACACGGAGGGCATTGGATGAAGGAGAGAAGTGAGTTGGGGGAAACTGGAGGGGGAAACGAAGCATGAGAGACTGGGGACTCTGAGAAACAAACTGAGGGTTTTGGAGGGAAGGGGGTGGGAGGTTGGGTAAGCCTGTTGGTGGGTATTAAGGAGGGCACATATTGCATGGAGCACTGGATGTGGTGCATAAACAATGAATCTTGGAACACTGAAAAAAAAAAAAAAAAGGTCCCAGTGTGGACATGGTCTGATGGCTGTAGGTCAAGCTTGGGATTTAAACCCCTGACCAGGGCCCTTGAGCCTTCTGCAAGACACAGAACAATTCTGCCCTGCCTGGGCTTTGCATGTTGTTGCCCCAACAAGGTGGGTGTTAGGGTTGCAGAAGTGGGGGTGAAGATGGGGCGGGGGCCACGGAGCCACTCACCGCTCGGTACTTGACCAGGTAGTGCCTGATGGGGGAGCCGCCGTCATCCTGCTTGATCAGGTTCACCTTAATGGAATTTCCATCCTCACCCATCTGCCCTTCGAGCTTAGGTGCGCTGGGTTCACCTGAAACAGCCAGTTAAGTCATGTGACATTTTCGCCCACAAAGGAAAATCCAGTCCATCAGCGTGGGATGTGGTGATGGGGTAGGGCTGTTTTTTTTTTTTTTTCTTGCTTTCTCAGAAATTCAAGTGGATAAAAAGCAATAAATATAAAACTTCGGGTTCCAGTTAGATGCGTCAGACTCAGCCCCAAACTGGGAGCGCTTTTTGGGAATGTTCTGGGAGACCCTGCCTGATAGCACAGTCCTTTTACCATTTTAGAAACAGGATTTTTTTTTTAATGTCTCTCCCTAGTGCTTGCATTTCCTTTTTGCCTGCTCTTACAATTGCAGATTTAGCTTTGATGAGCCTGGTACATTTTGAAGAACAGCCTGAAATATAGGAAAATGTGTGTAAGTGTTTAAGGAGAAAACTTAAACCCAGAAATAATTCTTCAAAACAGCCAATCTCTTCCCTGGATACATGATTCAACCTGGGAGTCCAGGGGACCCACATCCCTAGCAGGGGTGGAACAGCGCTGCACGCTTGTGACCTGCTTTCCATGAATCAAATTCTATTACTTAGATTCATTTAAAAACATGACAAGTTTCTAGTTGTGCTTAAATAAAGCCCAAGCTGCCAGGGCCAAGTCTCCTGTAAGCATCCTGCATTCAGGGCTCAGCCGCCTGAGTGATAAACCTTGGCACCTTGTTTAAAGTGACAATCATTAAAATCTTTTGTTTGTGAAAAGAGAGGAAACAAACGTCTTTAGGGTTCCTCAAGAGAAAAGAGTCGATGTCTCTATTTGCAGTATACACTTGGCTTGTGAATCCAAGGTAGAGAAGGGAAGACAGGCTCGTACGGGACAAACTACAAGGGCTGGAATGGTTCTTCTGTAAGACACTGACTTATGTTAAGACAAGCTACATCATTAGTGGATACTAGAAGCAAGGAGGTGAGAGAAGGTCTGGTAGAAGTCCCAATGAAGATTTAATGCACTTGGGATCATGCACTTCCTATGAGGACATAACTCTATGTCTAGTTCATGGCCTCTGACAGAAACTGGGGATAGTCTATCCAATAATTACCCTTGGGTGAGTTGTCTTGCCTTGTCTGCTGGAGGATAGGATCACACACATGTGACTAAAAACCCAGAAGGGTCTGTCACTAAGCTTCGGACCTCATCATCCCAAAGTGTACCGTTGGCCATTTGTGACAAGGCTGCCAGCAAAGCCATCCAGCCCACCGTCCTCATTCAGCTATTTCGGGAACCTCACAATGGCTGCTCATCCTGTCCCTCCCTTTGAGACAAGAAGGAACCAGAGAGGCAGCACTAACAGACAGCCCTTGCTACTCGGCCTGGGCCTGTAGCACATACACCACCCAGAGCTCGTCAGAAATGCAGATTCCGTTTTAATAAGATCCCAAGGTGATCTGTGTGCACATTTAGGCCTGAGAAGTCATGGTGACAGAGACACATGGGAGTGCGTGATAGGAGGGTGCCTCATCTTAATGTCTGAGGGAGAAAGGATTTAGGAAAAATTGTGCTTGTGGTTTGTTTTCCTCAATTGGTGAAGGAAAAAGAAAACCAAGAATTAAAAAAGATAAATGGTTTTAGGCAAACACATGTCCTGTTTTCGTGCCACTCTCTAGCCACTGGCCTCAACTCTCTTCAGTGGAGGACATTTCAGAATTTGGTTTAGATAATTTCAAGGGGGGCACACTTTTCAAATTCTTTTGGACTAAGTCTCAGACAGAAGTTTAGTAGTGGCTTATATCATTATGAATATCCAGTGCTATGAAGAAACTCAAACCAGATGGAGGCTACGTCAGAACGGGGCAGGTCTGTGGAGAGTCAGCCGTGCTGAACAGATGGAATCACGGGGCCCAGTGGACCTTTCCAATCCTAATCTCTGAAGCAGGGTGACCAACTCATCCTGGCTGGTCCGGGCAAGTCCTGCATTCCGGAACAACCCTCAGTCCCAGGCACACGGGGATGGTTCGTGGCCTGAACAGGGATGGGCATGAATGATGACTTCCATATTTGGAATTGTGACACTGACTCGGTGATGTTCTATCTGCCTTAAGGAGGGAAGGAGGTGGCATCGTGGCCCATCCGACACACTAACTGGGCAAGGACCCAGTCCCTCCCCCAAGGCCTTCGCTTTTTGGGGAGTATCTACTTAGAAGAGGTGCTCCCTTTCATGTTTGTGGGGGTCCCTTTAAAACTTAGCGCTTAGGCCTCTGCCTCGCTATCCACAGATGCAGACTAGGAGCCCTGGGCTAGGTGTTCTCCAGGGCCCCCTCTCCCTCTGCCAGTGCTGTGACCTGAAGTTAGTCACTGCGTTAGGATGAACTATCCAAGAACACCTTGGTCATTTTCACAACACTGTGAAAGAGACTCAAAATAAGGATGTCCTGCCAATTTCAGGGCGATGTACCCCCAGATCACTAATTCCACATCTCTAAGGCACACAGTTGTCTTTTTTTTTTTTCAACTTAAAATGTTATCCTCCCAAAAGTCCTGTCTTCGAAAAGAGACCCCCAACTCTCTTCAAAGACCTCTTAGCAAAAATCTGGCCAAGGAACTTCTGTGGAAACCAACGGCCCCAATGAAAGTAGTCAAGTCTTATCTTTGGATGTGTCTCAGAAAAAACAGAATCAGAATCACAGAGATATCACTAAAAACTCTACCGCGCGGTTAGAACACAGTTCTAATACTGACCAAAGCTGGAATGCTCTCTGTCAGTATCATTTCATTGGAGTGATGACTACATCATTCTGACACGTTTTCCTTTCTCATAGAATTGAGAGCATATTGTGTAACGTTTAGGTATATCACTTCAAGTGCTTTAACTATGACTTACTCAACAAACATTGACCGAGTATCTCCCTTCTAGGTACCAGATAGACCCTTAGGCATTGGCATCTCAAAGGTAAACAAGACAAGGTTTTGTTCGCCAGATGAACTGTCTTATCCATCTTCAAATGTTCACCATCTGTCAGTTCTTCTCAAGATTACAAATAGGCTAAAGAAACTGCTTCCTGAGCTCTCGAAAAGAAGGCGGCCCTAGCCACGCCTGACGAGGGAGGAGCCAATGCTGGAGAAATGGGCCTTGGCATTCGGGAGGCTCACTGCTTTACTGAACACATTAGGAGAGGAAATTATTTAGAGGGTCCCAATGTGCATTCTGTTCTGAAATGGCTGCTCTGATTGAAATCGTTATGGGTAATTTCAGCAAAACCAATATTGTAATTATTTGTAAATGTTGGTTTGCCATTCAGCAGCAATGGGCAGGTTGCTCCAAGAAAACCCCTGGGGTTAATTATATCTTCGGAATTTAGCTTTAGCCATGAGTCAGATTCACCCCCCCCCAAAATATTTTATGTAAAGACTAAAAAAAACCCAACAGCACCTTAAAAATAAACCTTGCCGATAACAAATATAAAATATTAGGCAGCCCTGGTATTTGCTAGAAGAATGTAAATCATGTGTGCTAGAAAATAAGAAGATACCATAGAGACAGCATACAGTCAGAAATGGTACAGGCAGGTCCCAAAATTCCCCCCTTAGAAATCGTAATTGAAATGTGTATTTCTGGCCTTGTGGATTGTAGGTTGTCATTTTCGTGCTATTGTGCTCTAAAATCAGAGTCGGCTTCATGCCCTTCCCCTGGTCAGCACAAGCCCCGATCAGGGTCAGAAATCTTACTCCTGGGTATCAGAGTTCCACAACACAAATTATAGCAAAGCCCAGGGCATGTGCACAGCGTTTGTGAATTTGAGAAGGAAGACAATACTCTAGTTCTCACTGAAAAATGCCCAAGTACCAAGAATTCTATTTATCTTCTGACTGAAGTGCTCAGGAGGCCCGACTTACACTCTTTCCTCATCCACTTGGGGACGGCAGAGTTTTGGGCATCTGAGTGCAAACCAGGAATGGATGTAGGGCTCCCATTAGACTCTTTCCCTTTTTCTATCAAACAGGATTGTCTGGCATCACAAATCCTGTTACTTTTGCATACCCTAACTCCTGTTCCCTGCCCTGAATTACTTCTTGCAAGCAATTTGAAACCAGTTTGAAGCATACGGATGCCTTTTTGTTACTTGTTTAGAAAAGCACACAGTGTATGATTTGGCTATTCAAATATGAAGCCTGTTAGATCTTTCCAACTCAGGAACATTGGAAATTACAAGAGGTGAGAAGTTTGACTGGTCCTTGGCGGATGGGCAAATTACCCAAGGGAAGCAGGATGTGCAGTTATTAGCCTAATTGAGACCTAGCTCTTTGCCGAACAGGTGAGTCCAATGTGCCTTGGAGCCTCCAAGTCCCTGTGATGCCCCCTCTGACGGCCCACCTGGCTACTCTAGGGGTGCTGAGGGGGCTTTCTGACAGTCCTATCGAGGGGCCAACAGTGGGATGGGTTTCCATCTGTCCTAAGCACTGGGCCCCCAAAGCAGGCCTTGGGAGTCAAGTGCCCCTTTTCTCCTGAGCTCTTTTCTCTTTGTTGTTAAGAATTTGCTTGTGCTAACACCACCTAACTCTTTGCTATCCTGGTTACAGGTTCCAGGAAACACCGGGGGGCATGGCGAGTGGGTACGGCTCTTACAGAAAGGATGTTTCACTCTGAGGCCACGGTCATGGGGGCATCTGGCCTACACGACCCTTTCGAATTGGGTTCCTCGGGGATTATGAATGTGAGTGTGTGAGCTGGGGGGCGGGTGGGGAGACCAATGGCAGCCTGGGGCATGAATGAAACAGCAACAAATGAACTTCGACAGACTGAACCACAGAGGCATCGAGTCCCTTCTTGTGGGTGTCATGAAAACACCAACAGATTAATTGATCAATTATCTTTGTTTCATCAACCTAAAAAGAAAATATGACCACGAAGCTGTGGCTTGTGGTTATGGGGCTGATCCAGGCTGCGGAAGTTAGGACCAAAATAACCTCTAACAATTAACTCAGCTCCTGCCTCCGAGGCCACAAGGGGGATTGTGCACAACACTATTTTATGCACATTAGGTTACTCAGAAAGAAGCATGAAGCTCCTGGGAGGTTTCAGACCTCACACTGCTAAGCCCTAGGGAACTGGGCCCTTTCCAGAGACCCCGGCCTTTGCACCTGGGATTTGGGCCAATACACGTCATTGCCTCCCGCTGCAGACCCTTCATGCTAGCTCTCTACCACCAGTGCAGGGAATCCTTTGGAATAAAGGCAATTAGAGCAGAACCCCTGGTGACAAGTCTGGGCCGACCTGCCAGAGACCTGTGGCAATCCAGACACACAGCTGTAAAAAAATAAAGGAGGGAGTGGAAGGGGTGGTTAGTGATGTTTTCAATCTAAGAAGGAAGAGTGGGTGTTAAGGAGTTTAGTTCATCAGAATCAGCATGTCCTAGTAGGAGAGGCAGTGTCAGTAGCTAAAGAAAAGAACATCATTACGAATGGGTGGGGGCCGGGGGGTGGGGAACATGCTCAGACATGCAGCACACGGACAGGGGGTGCAGGGGGCTTCTCAGCGCACACATGCTGGGGGTGGAGAGGAGAAGGAGGCCCATTTACACCGAGTCCTCATGGCTGATGGGAGTAACTGGAGGAAGGAGGCCGGGCCGTGACCAGGGGCCAGGATATTAAAAATAAGCTTCGGCATGGGAGCACCGTAGCTTGGCACAGCAAGCCCACTCCTGGGAGACTCCCTGCTCATCTAGACCTTCCTCAGTTAGGCCCCCTCTCACCTTAAAGCCTTACTCATGTCCAGAGAAAGGAGGCGATCATGTTCTTAATTAAGCTTTATTTCTCTCCCCCATAAACTTTATTTGCTCTGATCTCCCCCATTCCCTTCAGTTTTATTATCAAAAGCCATTTCCTGCTACTTTCTGTTCATCTGTGTAAGGAGTCCTCTGCTTGTCCCTTTGCAAATGGCCAGAGAAGTCTGTCCCAGAAGGGAAATGCTCTTTGATCAGGGAGTAATCATGCTTCCAAATTCCACTGGCACTTAAGTGATTTTTATTTAGTACCGGCCACATTTTTACTGACACCCAAGGCCATTGCTAAGGTGCGTTTCTAGGGCAACTGCAGGAAACATCTTCAGATATTTTTTGCATTGCTTAAAACCTCTGGAAGAGATCTCTCTTCAGAGGTGTGGGTCAGTTTCAACTTGTTCATGTGGTGCTTTGGTTCATCCTGAATGACAGCACGGCACAGAAATGACTACAGTTGTTTTTAAGAAAGAAACTAACAAGTTCCAACTCCACATCTACTCCTGCTTCAGATCTCAGGGGAAGATCCAGGTTTTTCCCTAGTACATTAGCCTTGGAGCCATCACCTCAAGTCTTAAAAGAACACGGTTCCCCTCGGGAATAATGAAACCACAGCATTTTGGGTGATACTTGGGAGTTTAGAAAATCATAGGCTCCCAGTATTGTCTTCCCTAAGACTCCCAGCTTCGGTCGCCTTTTAAAGGCAGGTCAAAGTTCTTAGCACATCTGATACTCTCCTGTTTTGGGGACAGCCTTAACTGTCTAAGTATATACAGTCTAAACACTAAGCATCGTTTTGGAAATGACAGATGGCTCTGACCCAAGACCTCGTCCAGGACTCTGGTTGTAAATGGAACTCAAGAAGAGCACAGTGGCCTCGCCCAGGAGGCTGACATCCTCAGTGTGCAGGTCAGTGTGCAGGGCTCACACACGTGGGGGGCACGAAACGAAAGGACAGACCAGGAACAGAGAACATGCATGCGAGACACTGTGGATGGTTTTGTCTGTGTGGATGTCGCCCAGACAGTTCCTCAGAGACATGAGGCCAAAGGGGGACCCCCTCGCATGCACGGGCACACTGGGCGGTTATTCGTGTTAGTCTGGCTTTCGTGATCAACGCAGCCCGTGTGTGTTTCAGTTTGTGATCTGACGTACGATTTTTCAGTTAGAAGAGAACAGAATGCAGATGACTCCCAGGGCAGGTTTTGAATAGGTGTTTGATTTTACAGTGGGGAAGCTGTGAGCAGAGGCTTCCTTTTCTCTTTATGGTAAGTGAGAAATGTTTTCACAAGGTTGTGACAGTCACAATATTAACTAATTATTTTGTCACCGCTCTGTGCTTAATTAGGCTATAATTTTACTTCCTTTACTGTAAGGGTCAATCATATGCTTCTCGATTACAAAGAGATCTCTAGTCATGGTAACTGCCAACTTCTGCTGTGATTTCTTGTCCCCACTGCCCAGGGGGAGGGTCACTCTTAAACAGTGACACATCAACGATCCAAACTGCTTTAATTCCAAATTCTTAAAACTCTCATTTTAGCTAAGTCCTCAATTTGCATGAATTTTATGAAGTGCTCTTATTGGTTTTGAGCAAACAGAAACACTGTAATGGATACATTTCTCTCTGTAGCCTTTCGGGGTGCAAACAGATACATTTCACATTTTCACAGACATGACTCATTTTAGAGCAACTGTGGTTTTCAGGACTACTGGATGAAGTCAAACAACAATATCCCAAAGGTAATTTGCAAAACTGCTTTCTGGGAAATAATTTTTACGATCAGGTAAAAATTCAAGTTGGCCAACTGCGCCGCGGCGAACGTGGTTTTACTATAGATGGCAGTTTGCAGGGCCGAGTTTCTCGAAGTGAAATGTTAAACTAAAGGCTGTCCCAGTATCAAATCGTCATGTCAAGGCTGCAAAGAATGATGAATTCTAGAGGTAAACTGAGAACGAGAGCAAATCTCTCAAATGGCTTCACTCGGGAAATCTGAGACAGGAAGAAACGAGTGGGCCCTAGGTGCCAGGCTGTGGTCCCAGGTTTAGTTCCCTAATCAGAACAAAGAGTTTTACCTTCTGTTCACCAGCGTGGACGACATCATCAGCACCATGCAAGCCACATGACAAAGTCACATGATACGCACGCACATGATTGGTTGAAAGGAAAGTGGAGGAGGTCACATGGAAAATACAAAAAAATTAAAAACTGATGTAAACAATGGGCAGGGAGAAAAAAATCAACAACAAAATCACAGACTAAATAAAAGGAGAAATCAAATTAAATTAGCAGCATATATAGAAAACATTGGGAGGACAAACTGCCCGGAAATAGAAGGATAATAAATCAATAAGGGCATTTGGTTAACGACACCAATAAGCATTAGATACAGCTGCAACACTGCATATTAATACATCAAGGAGGGTGTACACTTGTTTGGAAATAGGGAGGAGGTTCTGTCAGGACCCGGAGGTCAAAGTCAATCCAGGAGACTGCTGAAGGAAAAGAAAAAAAGCAAGTTATTATTCACGGAGTCCAGAAATGTCTCGGCATCCTTGGGAAACATGGGCGATGAGAGAGAACATGGGTCATGTAGGAAAAGTCTCAAGACTGTGTGCCCTGAAGGAATAAAATATTGCATTATATGGAGAAAAGCCATTTCCTGTGGTACATGTGGAGAGGGGGGATGGGCTGAGTAAGATCTGGGGGACGCAGGCCAGAGAAAGCAGTCCTGGCGGTCCTTTCTCCCCTGTTCATCTACCCACATTATCCTGGAGCCCCCAGTGAGATACCTGAACTGAGCCACCTACAAAGGCGGAGGCCAGTGCAGAAGGGAACAGGTTTCCTTCTGATGGCTGAGATGATGGCTCTGTTGACACCCAGCAATGAAACTGAACTCCTGGCCTCATGAGCTAACACTCTGACACTGAATAAGGGCCTGGGCATTTGCTTTGACCATTTGGATACAGTTCTTTCTCCATACTTGTGGCTGCACTGGTAAGATATGGATTTGACCATGACAATGAAAAAAAAAAGGTTTACTTGTTTGACTTGATCTACATTCCTTTTTGTCCTATATTGTATTTATGGTCTAATTTGTTACTGAATGACTTGCCTCATCAAAAGGCATTTTAGGTTTCCCGCCTTAACTTGCACAGGTCAAGGGGAAGTTCAGGCTGTGGCTGGTTGAAGCTGAGAGGAAAAGAGCAAAGAGGGGAGGTGGAGGTACCTTTCTGTCCAAAACATACCACTGTTTAGAAATATTGCAGGAGAAATCCTTTAGCCCAGTCACACCTCCCTTGCCACTGTGAGCTGATAGAACCTGTCCATCCCGTTGTTCCACACCGCACAGGCTCTGGAACATTCCAACCAACAGTGCCCTGAGGGAATTATATGCAACTGATCGGTTTCTCTTTTGGTCTTATCTAGGGTACCTTCATTCATTCATGACTTCATGATTATAAAAGGAACACACACAGAGGCAAAAATAAGAGATATTCTTTTCAGCTCTACTGACTGCCTTCTTCTGTATGATTATGCTCATGATAAATACAAGCCACTGACCAACTGTGACCGTCTTTCCTCCTATCCCAGGATCCACTGGGACCTATAATTTTGGTCAGTAGTCAAGTGGTCCCCCCCTCCCCAAAAAAGACAAACTTTCTTCTCTTTTGATGTCACTACTGAGCATCTGATCCATGGACAGAAACGTGTGATGTTTAAAAATTAAACATATGTCAGGGAGGATACACCTCATTCCTCCTTAAGGAAAAATCTGGATTTTAGATGTCAGGGAAGACCAGTCTACTGTGGGACACGTTAATATGACCCGAACTGTGCAATTGCGTTCTGTAGCCTTTTCCTGCTATGCCTCACACACACACCGCCCCAAGCTGGAAGGGACAGGAGCATGGCTGTTTGAAGAAGAAAGGGTTAATTGCATTCCTTTCCCAAACGCAGAACCAAACCAAACCAAAAAAACCAAATCAAACCACAACCACAAACTCATCCTCTGAGTGAAACCCATGCGAGCATAGTTCATTGTCACCCGCTTGGCTCTGCTGACAAAATGAAACCTCAAAAAGCATCAGGAATTAAAATTCATTGCAGCACACAAACACAGAGAACACCAAGAAAGCAGACCCTCAGCTATGTTCTGCAGTAGAAAAAAGAACCATTTCCTGCAACATGCGCAACCAGGAAACTCTTTTCTTCTCTGTTCAATTATGTATCCGAAACCCTGGCCCAGGGAGCAGAGTGGGAACAGTTTTTCTCATACCAGCTTTCTGCCTTCTGCCACAGACTACTGCTCAATGGACACATGTCATTTTTTTTCTGTGCACTTAAAAATATTATAAAACCTAAACCCCCACATGGCTGTGGACACCACTGTAAACACACACGTCAGTGCATGCGGGGCCTCCTGTTGACTTGGGATTTCAGGCCTCACCCACAAGCTCACCTCATTAGAGCATCATAAAGGCTAGCTTGGAACAGGTCACCGTTGCGATGAAGTGTGATGTTTTCCACAAGTCTAGCCCTGACTCTACCCTCCACAGATGAATTCCAGAACTCCAATCTGGACTCTCGGCACACAGTCTTGGGTGGGCCTGGCTCTGCTTTCAGGGGCCGCCATTTTCCTAGCACTGAGGCGGAGGGCTGCGAGGAGGCCTCTCCCTCCTGGGGCACTCTGTGCACTCCTCATGACCCCCTGGCCCTGCCATGAGGCCCCACAAAGCAGGGCAAGCTGTCAGGAAGGAGCAGCGACTTCCCTCTCTGATGCACCCTCCACCTCTCTGCAAGCAGCGTTCCCTCTACTCTTTCCCTCGTCCTCAGTCTTGGCTACTTGTGCGTGCGTGTGTGCATGCACGCTGGAGAGGGGATGGACAACAAAAGCTGGGAGGAGATGCTTTTCTTTTGTCTGCTTAGTGTTTCTCTGATCCTATTCTGTTTTTTCACACGAAGGGAAATTTGGAAAATTCTCTTCATGCAGAGTATTCAAATAATCATCCCAGCCCTTCTGGTGGTGCTGGGTCTATTCTCCTGGCCACGCAGACAGCATGCTTAGGAAACCACACCAGGAAAGAGCCTCATGCATTCACAACAGTTACTTTCAATACAAGGGACAACAACGGGCAGCACTGTGACCCGGAAGTCAGCTCCGCAACAAGCAGCAATCTGGGCAAGGGCCACCATAACTCTGTACTCACTAGCCGGTTCTGAGGTTGTGAGGGCAGGAAGAGGCCAGGTTGCTATGGAAACACGAAAGGCAGACAGGGCACAGAAAGGTGAAGGAGAGAATGAAGATATAAATTATAGTCATAAGTAAATACAGGAATGTGTTTATACAGGGGTATGTATGTGGGCATACATATACATATAGAAATAGAGATATAAAGGAAAAAGAGTGAAGGGAATACTCTCTCACCTCCTTTCCCCCTGATTTATCAATAGGAATATGGATATTTTAAGAAAATTATCAGAGATGTTGCTGACAAGTTACTCTCATTCAGCAAGAAATAACAACCCTCATTTACTCTTACCACAAATTCCAGCTACTACATGCTGGGCACTGTGTTTGTGTTTTTCATACCAAGTTTTTCATTTCCTCAGATACCTACAAGAGAGGTAGAATCTGCCCTTCACTGGAGAGATAAGGACTCTGGCCACAGAGCTGGACACAGAAGGGGTGGACATGGGATTTGAACCCACGGCTATCTCTGGTTCCCAAGGCTGGATGCTTGCTGCTAGAGCCACGGCCTGGAAAGCAGTACCACGTGGGCGTGGTGGGCCTGTTGCTAAAGCCAAACAGACACGATAGGGGCTCCTGGGATCAGGGCTGGAGTCCCCTCCTGAGGCTGTGGGCCTGGCAGACAGCACCACCCTGTGGCCCCCTGAGCACCTGCTGCCTCCCTTTGCTCCCCTCCCCTCTCTGAGAGCTCCACAAAACTCCACACTGTTGCAGGCACAGTGCTCTCTCCCAAGTCCCCAGGGGAACAGAAGGACGGGGCAGGCAAATGAAACAAGACGGTAAAGGAGAGAGGCTCAGTGAGCAATGACAAGGCTGGAGACCAACCAGGCGACGTCACTGCCAGGCTTAGTGGTCCTGCCTCGGGGTGGGCGGACACAGCTTGATACGCGCTGGAACGTTTTCTTACAGGGGTGGGTAGCAGGGAAGAGGGCGATTACTCATCCTATTTTATGGATGAGAATGACAAGGCTCACTTGGGAAGGGTTAATAATTTGCCGAGGCGCCTACCGCCAGGCACATCTGTAAGCAGACGCTGTTTATTTTCCTGCAAATATTTACGAGACAAGTATGCGTTTATGGAGAAAGCAAGAGCTACAGGCCTCACTATCTAATTTCGATGTCTGAATCCAACTGTGCCAATTAAAATGAAGGGTGAAAACACAACACCCCAAAGCATTTCTTATGACCCTGCAGAAGAGATATTTTTCTTGGCAAATTCCTTCGGTTTCTCCAAACGTCAACTCGGGTCCAGCCCATGGAGAGTCCTGAGGACAGGGCTGGACTGGGCTGCGCCAGCCCCGGGAAGCCCGACTGCGGGATTTTCTGTCCAGAGCCCATGCCTGTCACTTGCCTCCTCCTTGCGGGGAACGAGGCCTCCCATGAATCTGGGAGGCCCCATGCCTATTTCTCTTCTCATTTGCTTCTCTAAAACCCGGCCCCACTTTCTGCCAACACAGTTGAATTATCACCTGGTGAAGGAGATAACATTACGCAGACCCACCGCGGCTGGTGGAAAGCAACCTGCAGAGAGACGGATGAAGAAAATGATACTCACTATCTGGAGAAGACAATGGAACAGGGGTGGAGGAGCTAGCGGGAGCCACTGAGGAAAGAAAAATGAAAGTGAAAAAAAAGGGAATAAAGCTCACTGAAGCGCATAGACACTGACTGAAAAAATAGAAGAGCCGTCCCGGGGGTGTCAGTGGCCGGAGCTGAAGCGGAGAAGGAGGAAGAACACCGTGCGTGAGGGCAGGGGGCTCATGGGCCCGCGGGGAGCTGGGTACTCTGGCTTCAAGCCAGGGGCCAGTGTGCCTGCCAAGCCCCACATTCAGGTCAGGGACTGGGCAGGGAGCAGCTGCAGAGACCTCCAACCCTGCCTGAAACAAACAGCCAACCCGGCGGGACCAGCCGCCTCCACGGGATCCGACGTCGGGAGTACAGGGAGCCTGGACCCCAGGGGGAGGTAGATGTAGGAAAAAGGGGGCTTTGGCTCTTCATGTGATCTCTGTATGTGCTTCTCAACAGGCACATGTCTGCACTCTGGGCACATACTTAGAGCAAAGCCCGTGTGCCTCACTCTCTAATCTCAAGGTCCCAAAGAAACACAAATGACCGTTCCACTTGATGTTCACTGCTGGGTGACGTCAGGACCGCTGGGCATCTGGATGATACTGTAACTGCTGCTGCCCTCCCAAACCCTACAGAAGGTGATTCTCTGGGGGCAGCTGTGAGCGTGGAGACCCCTGCAAATAATACTGAGTGTTAGTCTCGCTCTCTTGGAAGAAGGGGTCGCTGAAGAGACTGGGACTAAGTAAAGTGTAATGCTAACCCAACTTTCTGCTTGGAGGGCTGTTAGAAATGGCGCATCTGAGGCATTCTGGACACTGAATAGATCGTTAGTTTTTCACTGGGACATATTCAGAGGTTGTCCCAACAATAACCACAAAACAAAGTCTCCTTTGAGAGCGAGATGAAAATTGGAAGAATGTCACTCTTATCTCCATCATTGCCTTGGCACACTCATAGTTTGGTCTTCCGTCTCTCTTCCAGATGAAGCATGTGGGGCAGGTGCTCGCTGAATTCACTGTGAGCTTGTCGTGACTTGATGGGCTGGTTAATTCAGGAGAAAGTGTATCTCTCTCTCGCTCCTTTCTCTTGTACTTTTTTTGGCTTGAATCATTTGCATCACTGTCCATATTATTCTGGCAAATTTATGTGTTTTAAACACAATATATTAGGACGCATTTAATTTATACTTGCAACATGCCATCTAGGGGGCAAAATGTGAAGACAAAAAAATCTCAATATGCCTCCTTTGAAAAGCAGACAACTCCTTCAAGATCTTTATCCCCTGCAAGAAATTGTCTATTTTGCTTCATGGTTCAGAAGCAAATTAAGGGATGACATTCAGGCAACAAAATGCTAAAGGTGTGTGGCTCGGTCACGGAGGAAAGGATGCATAACCAATGGTCACATCATGTCTTTAGGGCCTCAGTGGCTCTGATAGGGAAGCAGCCCCTCCCGGGGCAAACAGAGTCTGAGAGCTTTCCACCTAAACGCTTCATGACAACACGCAGACATCCGGCCTAAAAATACATGAAACAGGGACATTTTCCCAGGCTGGAATTCTAGTTGTTTGTTTGGAGTCACTGCTCCCGCATGACCTTCACATACACTTATGAGCTATGCACAAAGGAACCTTCAAACAGGTGAGCCCAGCTCTCCGACCCGGCAGCTCAGAAGCCAGACTCTTTGAGGTATTTACGGCTTTGACTAGTTTCACCCACTCACCCCTGCTTTGACATGGTCATGCCCCTGCATGTGGGTAAGTCTATTAAGGAACCAAGAAAGCAACCCCATTACCGGCACACCTCAAGGAACTTCGAGTGATAAGCTAATGCAAAATGCACCAGCTCTCACCTATTGCTTCCTAACGGGGGCCTGGCAGCGATGACTCTCTGTTCAGTATGACAGCTTATTGAGCCTGTACCTTCTCCCCCTTGGGTGAGGGTGCCCCTAGGGCCCAACTCCAATGTCACAGGATCAGACATGCATCAGCACCCCAACATCATAGGAGGGGAAAGCATGGTCAGCAGGTGAGTCAAGCCAGTGTCAAAGACCAATACCAGCCTGGGCTCGGTGTAAGCATGCAGCTAAATGGATGGCTGACTTTATTTACCTAATTTCAGATAACCTTTGTGCCTTCTGAGGAAGGGGAGTGAGAACTCAGAGAAGTCCCTCCTGAAACGTGCCCTCCCTTCCCAGTAGCAGTGGGTATGGGCATGGCGGTGTCCAATGCTAGAGCCATTCTCCCCACTGTATCCTTCTTCAGGAGGAGTCTAGCTGCCCCCCTGGGCTGGGCCCTCACTTTAGCCCCTCTATGCAGGTCATGAGGGTACAGGAAAGACCATCACAACCAACTGTCATGAGTGTATGAGTATGTGTGTGCTGGCTTTTAACCCACTCAAGTTCTTGACAAAGGCAGTCAAGTGTAAGGCCCTGCCATGACTCTCTTTCCTTAGCAGTTTGATTGTTTAGGCCATAACTTTATTAGATGGTTGAGAAAATGGCTTTGCATGCCACTAGCGATGCGTGCCCCTGTGCCATTCATGGCCTACTAGGAATGGGCAGCTGACCACTCCATCTTCCAGAGGGGTTCTTGGAATCTTGGTACACATAACATTAAGGTATGGAGATCTCTCTTTTTTTAAGTTAAACATTGACTTTTAAAACATAGCATTTGCTTAAGAAATTCTCACCTTTCTAGGGGCTGAACTGACAATGAGTGAAAACCACTGATGGGCTTTGAAGTCTAAGACCATTCACTCTGATTCAGTACTCGGCGCCCAGGTGCTGGTAAGAAACTCCGAAGGAAGCCTCATCTGGGCCTTGCTCTCCGCCACGTAACTAAGCCACCGTTCCTTTACTGGTAAAATCCAGAAGCACGGATACCGAAGCTCCAATTAAGGATCCAGGAGGCAGGTGCTGTCAGGGTCAGAGCTGCCGCCCAGAGCAGACAGCTCTCAGTCTTGACCTGACAATGCCAATCCAGTCCCCAATCCTGACTCCCTCCAGAACCGGTTCATTCAGGAACCAAGTCTGCTGAGATCATGGATTCTGCACTCGCTCAAAATCTCAGAATGCCTACACTGAGCTACTTAGTTTCTGCTGTTGCTGCAATATTTCTGAATAAATTTTAAAAAGATAAGCTTCCCTGAGTGCCTTTCAGGAGCTAGGAGCTTTTTATGAGAAGAGTGTACAGTTTTCTGAATACCTTTCCTTCTGAGTCTCTCCGGGTAACACTCCCTTTCACTATTCTGAGCTCAGCCCAGGAAGTGAGAGGCAGGGCTCGGTGGCAGTGACCCTTGGGGGCATCTTGCTGGGCAGGTCAGACCCTTTTGGGCCCTGGTGGAACAGTGGGCTGGCCTCCTATAACTCTTGCTCCTTATACTTGGTACTTCTAGCTTACACATCATCCCCATAGAAAACCCCCCTACGCTTACGCTTGACGGTGAGGTTACTGAGTGGCCCGTCAGTCTTTCCCAAACGGGACATGCACATTGCCAGAACGGAAGAACAGAACCGTCCAGAAGTGTGGATTTAAGTGCCCAACGGCTGTCTGCAGGACACACCTATGACTCAGAGCCAGAACTCACGCTATTCTTTACAACTGCAGCTGCTGCTTGAGCCTCCCAGAGCCCTTCAGCCACCATAGACAGAAAAGGGAAGGGGCTCTGAGCTCAATTCTCTCTTCTCCTAAAAGAAAATGGGAAAATCCTTCCAGCTGCTTTTTCCCGGAAGGGATTCTGAATCCCTGGTGAGGCTGTGGTCACGTTTCCAGCATCCGGGCAGAAGGCGAGGTGGTGCCGCCGCGTGTTACTCGGAGACCCCCTGCAGACTCCCACCGTGCTTGGCCAGGCGTGTCCCCATCGCCACGGGGTAATCATCACACACAGAAATTAATAAAGAAACACAACTTCAAAGGACACAAAAGTCGCATGCTCTAGAACAGGGCGCATGTTAGCCTCTGGGAGTAGAACCTATAGACATTGACGAGAGCACAGCTAGACTAAGGTCAGTGTGGTTAGGGCCCGGACGGCATCATCTACTTCAGCCTAGGGGACAAAAGAGGGAACCAAAACTAAATTAAGAACTAGAACTAGCAGATGTTAACACTATCAAAACAGATAAGGAGGTAAGAAGAGGCACTTACGTGGAAGAGGGCTGTCTGCATTTCCCATGGATGGAACACAGACGAAAAGAAAAGACAAGAGACAGACCCAAGGGGGAGAGAAAAAAGATGGAAAAGAAATGAATAGACTCTGCGAAGCACATGCAGCTGGAATTCAAATCATCAAGTTATGTCAAATCCAGAAAGAAGCAATTCCTGTGGAAGGAAGACGAGGTGGGCCTTCTGTTTCTGGAAGAGGTGGGGCGTTGCCTTTCAGGCCTCTGGCTTCGAAGACGAGGAAATGACTGCCCTGCATGCTTGATAAGCCCGGGAATCAGAGAGGACCCAGGGAGCTCTGCACCACTTGAGGAGTCTGGGTCTCTTGCACCTGCTCCAGCTGGATGGGTGCCTGGTCCTCCCAGGGCAGCAGCCTGGGTCTGCAGAGGGGATTCCTGGAGCAGGGCTGGCCCAGCGCAATCAGTGGGATGGGAGGGAAAGCATGGCAGGCATGGTGTAAAGAAAGAGGGAACGATGGAGGAAAGCAGATGCCATCCTGAGTGGATCAGGAAGAAGCGCTTCTCTCACAAGAGGCCAAAAGGGAGGGAGACCCTGACGTGTGCTCGTGGTGCAAGGGAGGGGGAGCAGGATGCAGAGGCCTCAGCCCTTCTTCCCCTTTTGCATTGCTGCGGCGGGGGGGGGGGTCTCGATACTGCACACACATCCCATAGTGGTCTCCTCTTTTCTATGATGTAATCCCTCTGCTGCATCAAAAATCCCATGACCATCATTGTCTTTTCCCTCTTCCTTCAAGTCACAAGGTGCTTTAGGGCCTTTGTGACCTGCCTCAAAAAGCAAAATCTGCCAGATCCCTCCACAGCACGCTGCCATATCCCTGGCCGGGTCCCCTTCAGGAGGCACCAGTGTTTTCCTCCCCGGCTGTGATGCTAACAAGCAGGACCAGCTACTGCAAGAGCGTCACCAAGCTCTTTGGGAAAGACTGCATAAAAGGGGCTGGGGTCCAGCCGTCGTTGAGGGCCAGGAGGCTAGGAGGTAAGCCCTCCCTGAGCAGAGCCATCTGAAGCACAAACAGCTGCATCCGAACAGAGGATGGGGCAGCTCAGGGTCCCCTCCGCCCCCCAGAAGATGGTGGGTGTGGGGAAGAGGTTGGGTGCTGTGTGTACTTACGGACTGGCTGGGTCTTGAACTCGGAGGCTGTGCTGATCTCACCCAGACCCTTGCCGTTGAGGGCCGCCAGCCGCACGGCATACGTGGTCTCAGGCTTCAGGCCCACGATGGTGACAATGCCTTCCATGTTGGCTGTTGTGAGAAGAGGAGAAGGATCACCAAGGAGGGAAAGCCTATCAGTGCAGTTGCTGTGGAATACAGCACTGCGGGTCCTCAGACACTTACACCTGCTGTCAGCATGTGATCTGGCAACTGCTGGTCTGGGGATATACACAAAAGCTTTGAAAACACGACCTGGAACTGATACCTGGTGCCCACATTCACTGGAGCATTGCTCACAACCTCCGAAGGGTGGAAATGACGGCCCTGTCCATCTGTGGATACCCAGAATGGGGTGTTGACTCAATGGAGAATCAGTCAGCCTTAACAAGGAAGGAATCTCTGACACGGGCTACAGGGTAGATGAACCCTGAGGATGTCAGCTAAGTGAAATCAGCCAGACAAAAAAGGACGATGATGGTATGATTCCGCTCATACAAGTCCTGGCGATAGTCAGCTACCCAGAGACGGGAAGTAGAATGGCCATTGCCAGGGCAGGCGGGAGGTGGGACGGGGAGTTAGTGTTGAACGGGTGCTGAGTTCAGGATCACTGGAAAGTTCTGGAGATGGATGGTTGTAATGGCTGCACAATAACGTGAATGTACTTAATGCCGTGTGTACTGAAACTGTGTACTGAAAAGTGGCCAAAGTGGTCAATTTCAGATTCTACATATTTTGCTACAAAAAAATAAAACTAGAAAGTTCATTATACTTGAATTTAAAAATATATACATTTTATATTTCATCCAGCTGTAGCCATGACAAAAAGAAAAAAAAAGCCAGTTGGACAGACTATAACATAGGATCAACTCGCCATGAATTTGGTGTGAGTTTTCAGAGGAAGTTAGGGAGGTAAAGAGGTTGTCTTCTCCTGGCTCCAATCCTGACTGCACAGAAATTCCTCTCAGGCCCTCTCCCCCAAACTGAAAAGAGTGATGAAAGCTTGCTGGTGAAACAAATTCTCAGTAAAACCAGGTCGGGAGGGGGCTGCTCCGTCACCACAGACAGGACCAGGATTAAGACTTTCTACAGAAACAAAGCATGCTTCACAGATGTATCCTGGTTAAACTCCAAATGGAGAGTCAGACACAGTTATATACTTGGTCCTTGGGGCAAAATGGTCTGGGCTCAGAATCTTCAAACTGCAGGCATCCAAACATTACCTTCTAAACTTTGGGTTTGGAAATATATCACAGCACGGATTTAAGAGCAGACTTTACTATTGGGCAGTTTGTTATTTGGTTAACACCGTAAGTACATGACAGTCCCTGAGTCCACCAGGCAGGACAGGGGGTGGGTAATGGCAGAGAACCCGCAGTGCAGGACCCCCAAAGGTGCAGGGCAGGGGTGGCCAGACTCCTCTGCTTATACCCAGCATCTAAACAGGGCTTCTGCTTGGAACATGCTTGACACAGCCTCACCCACCTTGGCATGGTCCCGGGAAGCAGGTCCTCGGGTACCAGGGCACGGAAGGCCAACAATTCTAGAGGAGATGCGAGCGTGCCCTAATTCTCGAGGGACGGGGATAGTGCTGCAGCACAGGGAGGTGAACAGCTGGTAGGGCTTGGCCAGTGGCACCCTCAGCAGCTGACAGCAGTGTGCCACGCCACCCTCGTGGGCTGTCAGGGTGCAGGACCTGGGGGGAGTGTCTGCCCAACACCGAGCAGCCCATCTTCCTAAAGGGAAAGCCCCCTCTTCCCCGCTTACCTTCTTTGGCATCATACCACTTGAAATGCCACACTTCCTCGCCCACGGCTCTCCACTCTGCCTTGTATTTGAGGATGGGCACCCCACCGGTGGCCTCTGGCTCATCAAACTGCACCTGTGCTGTGCTAGAGTATGGCTCCACCTGGTCGATGGACGGTGAAGATGGGGTGTCTGTGGGGAGGGCACAGATGGAGACCCAGGTGAGCCCCACCAGGTCCAGGACAGAACTCTCGGCCACAAGGCAACTCCCTCATTTCTGCTGATTCTTGGGAATCTTATCACCTAGATCCCATCCCCCAGCCCACCTCACCTAATGATCCTCTCCCAGCAGGTCCTGTGTCCACACCCTCAAGCCTCCACAGTCTCCCTGCCTCCTGACCATCTCTCTGTCTTTGGCTACCCTGGATCTCTCTTCTTTCACTCTCCTGGTGTCACTGAAGGGCATGGACCAGGCCAGCAAGGGGAAGGGTAGTGCAGCCATGAGGGGGCTCACCTGCTTGGACAAGGATGAACTCCAAAGACTCCTGTCCAATGCGGTTCACTGCAGTACAGTTGTAATTTCCGAAATCGTTTTCAGAGTCTGGGGTTACCTTTGGAAAGAAGGAACTCGTGGGTTCTAAGTGTCCCAAGCAATGACCATCAACTCAGACCTTTTTTTATTGGACAAATTTATAAAGAAAAGAACCAGGAAAGCATGAACCATTAGCTCCAGCCCAGCCTGAAGCCAGAGAGAACCACCACGGGGGCCAGCGAGAGAGGCACCCTTGGCCTCCTGGGCCATGACCTGGCCCCAGGGACAGAGAAGGGGCAGGGCTGAGGCTCAGTTTCTTCTGTAGCCGATGGCTCCCCTGGTCAGGATGCCAGAAAAGCAAGCAAGAAGATGTTAGCTGCATCCAGGAGCCTATCTGGAGTCAGACGGTGCCTTCTCCCCGCTCCCCTGCCCCTGCCCAGACTCACCTCCAGATAGCTGGCGGAAGGGGTGTTGTAGATCTTGATATTGCTGTAGTTGGAGCTCGGCAGCAGCTGACCGTCTCGAAACCATGAGATGGTAGCACTGGGGTAGGCAAATACCTCGCACGTGATGTTCACCTGGTTCCCCTCCCACGTGTACACGGCCACGGGGCCCTGCAGCTTGGGGGCATCTGCAAGGAACCACAATGCCGATCAGGAAGACCATGACTACAAAGGAGCCCAGCGCGCCCCGTCTCCCAGCCCCTGGAGGGTGGGCACGCCCCAAACGGAGCCAGTGCTGGGATGTAGTGAAGGTCAGGCTGGTTCAGCAGTCCTATGAACCGCGTGGGAGGACAGAAGGGCTCGTGAGCTTGGGACAGCGTCAGGGGATGACTTGGGGACAGAGGTCTGGAATGGATCGGGCAACTGCCACTGGGAGCATAAGCAGAGCCAGGGGGATGCAGCTCGGGTCCTGGCTGCCATGGTCCCCTTTCAGTCCGACCCTGCACAGTCCCTCCCCTCGTCCTTCCACAGCTGCGGCTCACACTGCACTTCCAGGTACATGGACTGGGAGTCCTGGCCGATGGTGTTGCTGGCGGTGCAGACGTACTCTCCCGCGTCTGTGTACTGGATGCTCTTCAGGGTCAGGGACGACACACGGGCATGGCTGTGCACCACCAAGTGCCCATCCAGAGTCTGCCAGGAGGGAAGAGAGTGCATGAGAGCCCACAGCGGCACAGGGGTAGGAGACCAGGCCATCTCTTGTCTGGGACCAGTCTCACCTTCTCTCCCCTAGCTGTGCCCATGTCTCTTATTTACGGTCCGAGCTAGCATGGGCGGCTCTGGAGAGCGCCATGGAAACTCGAGTGCATCCAAAATAGAAAATGGGACCCAGTTCGTGGGAAGCAGCCTAGACTCCGTGCCAAGATCAGTTCAGGGCAAGGACAAGCAAGGTCCCCCAAGATGACTTTGTTTGGCACGTCTAAGATGGAAGCAAAAGCCCTGGCCAGTGGATAGTCCAGCAGCAACAGCTTTGCGTCATGAGACTCTGGGAAACCTGCGCCCTGTGCTTTCCTTCCAGGAGTCTGCCCATCTGGCAGCTCCATGGTGCATGCATGCATAATGGGAAATCTGAGTGTGCCAAATGCAAGCAATTATACAAGAAACCTATATTTCTATAGATGCCTCGCCTTCCTGAAGGCTTAAAAGTGAAATAATTTCATTCAAGAGAAAGTCCAACAGCTCAGTGGTGAGGAGCTGTTGAGCTGGAAGTGAGGGTCTCTGGGTCCCTTCTCCAGGGACAGTGGCACAGAGTCTCAGGCAGTCACCACCAGATTCTGCATTCCAGCCCTTGATAAAATAATTGGCTTCCTGAGTCTCTGGAATTCCAGTGATTGGTCAAAAGGGTGAATAAGCCTATGATCCCTAGGCAATGGGTCCTGGAATATGTCCAAGGGGCTCCTGCCTTGATGCTTGAAGTGACGTGGTTGCCAGCCTAGGAAAAGTCTGGGCATGTTGCCCAAGGTCAGATCCTCAAGAAAGTTGGTAATCTGAAGAAGGAGTCTCGCTCCTTGTAGGCTGGGCCATGCTCTTATCTCTAGCATATGATATTCTGTGGAGAGGGACAGGTGAGTGCTCTCCATATGGCATCTGTTGTCCCACGGGGTTGGGCCTTTAAAGAATGAAAGAACACCTGTTTCGTTCAAGTTCTTCTGATGTGCTGGTTTGGAAACCTGAAACCCAGAATTGCAATGTCACACACAGCTGGTTTGGGCAGTTCAAAAACAAGGTTCCATGGGCCTTGTGGGGCAGTCTCCACAGACCTAAGGGACCCAAGAAGTCCCTTTGACCATCGCTAATGGAATTAATCCATCTCAGGCATTTAAGCCCACTGAGGTCGGTATCTGGAAGCTGGAACACCAGTGCGGGCAAGAAGGCAGATAGCTGAGCAAAATCACCACTGCCTGAGGGCCTTCTGCTCTCAGAGGAGCGCCCGAAGCCCAGGCTCTCACCCCATCTGACCTGTAGGTCTGCAAGGCTGACTGGTTGAGGAGATGCCACACATTAGTGGGAGATGACCACAGACAGGTGTGGAGCACTTGACTAGAAAGCTGTGAGACATCCCAGTGTCCCTGGATCCTGGGACCCCCTTTACTTGTGGGGTGACAGGGTTGTCCCAATACACCCAGGTGGCACTTCCATGAGCCATACAAAAATGAACCCATCAGTCTAAGCGAGTGGCATCGAGGGCATCCTTGCAAACACCTCTAGAGGGCTGACCTGACCTGTTTGTCACTCCTTTCTGCCCCAGACACAATGGGATAAAGGCAGAAAGGGCTCGAGGTCTACCCCCTGCCCTTCTGATTATCTCAGTGAGAACACAGTTTCAGCCGACCATGACACCAGCCAGAGGCTGAACTATGATCGTGTGTCATACGGACAAGCTTGTCCTGGGCTCAACACCCACAAACATAGAAAACTGACCAGATCATTGGGAAGTCAAGAGAACATTTCCACAATGGAAGCAATAATGCAGCAAAAGATGCAAAGAGAGTCATGTAGGGAAGAAGAGGAAAGTAACAACAACAAAGCAGGGCATGACCAGTCTACTCAGAATATTCTAGAAAGTGGTTGAAGAGAAGTTTGGGAAGTGGTTTCATTGACAGCCATGATTTCCTCCCCTTCTAGGTGGTCTAAATTTCTCTGTGTGGAAAATTTTCTCATTTCATGATGTCAAGAGGGCAGGAGACAGTCCTCTACACAGAATTCTTGTTTTGCAGTGGCTCACAACAGGATTGGGGATGGGAATTTGTCAGATGCCCAGTTCGCCCTCCAAGGGGAAGCGCACAGACTTCCAGTGCGATTAGACTGTCTCCCTCTGAAACGTTTTACTGTGGCACCAGGACAAAGGCAAGGAGTGCCACCTATGAGCCATCCAGACAGGCTGACAGTTCAGCCTTGCAGAGGAAGTGGATGATCTCTGGGCAAGAATGGAAAGACAGCTGGGACAAGAAGACCCTGTTTTGCAAAAATAGCAATGCAGGGCAATTACAATTACCTTCTCATCAAAACATTTTTTGCATCCCTTCTTCCAGGTAAAAGTGCTAATTTTCTGAGCTTACAGAACAAAATTGGCCATAGCCCAAGCCTTCTCTGGAACTCATCTGGACTTAACGGTCTTTGTCTCTGAATGAGACAAATAGGAAAGAATGGAACTTCTGAGCCCCAGGGACAGCACTCACTTGAAAGCCAATTACATCTGGAGTGAGAGACTCAAGATAAGGATACTTCTGGAGAATGGAAGTGAGTTGTCTGCTTTCCTGGGAGTAAACCTATTACTTCCACTTATAATAATAATTCTCTTACCCTCCCTTAATGTTCCCTGATGAATCTCACCTCCCCTTCCATCCAGGTCTACATCAGAATGACAGGGGAAGATGCAGAAGGCCAAGAAGAATGAGATCTGTAGTTGCTCAGAAGCGGGTGATAATGAAACCTTCTTCCTCCCTTCCCCAGTCCCAGTGGGTCCATGACTTTGGGGCAATACAACACCAGGCTGGGACAGCACGGAGCGATTTCAGCAAGATGCACACTTGACTATGGTCCCCATGACAAGGAAGAAGGTAGGATACCAAGAGAGCTTATCAGACACTGGGTTTGATCACGACAGTGTGTTCATGTGCAGGAACTAGGATCAGTGCCCGGGGACAGGCAGTCAACTCTTCAATATTAAACAGCATTAAATATTTATAGCCACGACCTGAACACAAGAGTTATGTGTTCCGAATAATTATCATTTCTGGAAGCCAAGAGGATCGGGTTACCCGATTAGAATATAGTGTATAGGATTCCTGTACTCTACATTTATACTATTACAAGATCAAAATTTCCTCTGGAGAAGAGACAAAAACTAGTTTTTAAAGAAATACTTGTGGGTTAGATCCTCGAACTCCATCAGAAGCATACTGGTTCTTATTTCACTCTCTGTCACTTAATCACACAAATCAGTGAAAACAATGAAAGGCGTGATTGTAATTAGGGTCTTGGGTGGGTAACATTAAAATCTTAAGATTAATATTAAGCTTCAGTTTTCAAACAAAGTCCCACATTCCCCGAGCTGAAGCAAGTAGTCAGAGAAATCTCAAGGGCTAAAGGCTACGGACTTCTAAAAAACATATAACCGCTTGTGCCAAATCGTGCTCATCTCATAAATTTAATGCTCTGTGAAAGTGATATACTTTCTGGGCAAACCAAGGAGCAATGTTGTCTGCATTGCTTTGACACGAAATGGGATGTGATGTGATCATTTACCAAGACCAATCATTATAAAATAAGCGAGCAACAAGATGAGTTGAGCTGGGAAGGGTTGAGTGGGTTTTTAGACCACTAACTCCGTGACTTTATGACCCAAAACCCCAAAAAACCAGGTGAGAGTAAAAAAAAAAAAAAAAAATTGTCATTTCAAAACGCCTGGCCTGGGAATTGGAGAGATTTGTTTCAGTAAGTATAATTACCTGGATGTGATTTTTACCAGCACCAGCAAGAGAATAAGATCCAATTTTAGGAAGTAATAAGGATTTTGTTCATCCACTCCCAACACAGCTTGCTTGCTCACCCTAGAATGCCACTATTACTAAGTAACGTCTACCACTATCGACCTATTCTTTAATCTAACTCTAGGACTTATTAGTTTAGCATGTCTGGTTATTGAACTGGAATGGTGAGTTAAGCTAGAATGCTTTCGAAAACTAAAGACTGGCTAGTGGTCAGGTAAGCTATACCTCTTGCTTCTCTGGTCGAGTCCACGAAGCCTGGAGAGAACAAGATATAAAACACAACAAGAAAGCAGTAAAATTTTACAACATGTTGCTTCAGAACATTGATGTATAACAGCGTGTTCCGTGCACATGCAGCTGCTTTTTTTTAACTCAGAACTTTGTCCAAGGCCCACTTTCAATGGTGTGTTTATTACCCACTTTAAGTCAGGAGGCAGTTCATGTTCTGCTTTCCCCCCCCTTCCGCACATTATGATGTATCATTCAAAGGAGAAGGCTTTCCTAATCTTTGGTAGGCATACACATGGACACTGGCAGATGGGTTCGACTGCTCCTGTTTTAAAACGTCTCGAGCATTTCTCGTCATATTTGGGGACACCACTAATACGAACCACATAATCTAGAGATAAACGTAGAGGGTAGGTTTCCTCCTTTGGATTCTGTTAGACAGTCGATCACAAAACTACGAATGCCATTTTGTGCTCATGCATTTTTCTAACTCGTTGCATGCATCCTATTAAAAATCAAGTTTGTAACTTAAAAATTAAAAAAAAAAAGGAACTAAGAAAGGAGCAGAGAGGTACATCAGGAATGGTGAGCATGAAGTCATTAAAGTTGCGGACAGGAAACTTTCAGGCCAGCAAACTCTGTTGCGGCCGGCTCCAGAGGAACGCCCAGATGGCATGCGGGCTCGAGTGTGCACCACCGTCATCCAACATGGCATTCATGAGTCAACTCAGAAGCACAGAGGCTCGGGTATTGTCCTGCCCACATTCAGATATTTTACTTATCCAGCACTTGGGAATCTACGATGCTGATGGCGTGTCTGTTTTTATACCAGGATTGAAAAACATCATACCTGCATTGTTCTTTTTATTAGACGGCACAAGTGCCTGGTTGTCCCTGAGGTTCAGATAGAGAAAGGAAAGAACAGAGGCCAGAGACACAGCAATGCAACCCAGGAAATGCAAATGAGTTAGCGAACATTTAGTAAGAGTCCGCTAAACGCAGAGAGTTTTTGGGAGGGACAAGGAGGGAAATGTTGGATGATGTCACATGACGTTGACATGAAGAAAAAAGTGAGAACAGAGGAATGAACATGCAGAGACCAAAGGGACAGTGGGCCAACATGTCAAACGTGGTTGCCAAGTTCACATCACCGAGAAGCTTGTCTGTCACATGCCAGGGCTGTGTCAATCAAGATCGTTTTTTAAGGGCTATATCATATGGAGTTATTTGCTTTTCAAATCTGAGTCTTCTTGTGTCTCTCCCAGATCACTATGGTTTTGTGGCTTTCAGAATAAGTAATTGCTAGGAAAAAGATGCTTCTGGTAGCCTGACCTCTGGCCTGTGTGCCTCAGGGAATGGTGGGCTATACCTTGGCCCTGACAACTTGGTGATGGGGTGTGGCTCACTTGAAGACAATCTGATACGAACACACAGAAACACATTAGGATAGGGCTGGTCATGCTCCAGAAATTTTAAGTTCCAGGTTCTTTTCATATGCACATTCGATTATCTCACACACAAGTCTTTATAAACTAGAAGAAGCACCCCTACTGTTGTCCTCAAGTGTCTTCTACCTGTGCCCACACGCAGAACATGCCAGACCCTAACTGCTCAATACAGGCACCCTTTCCAGTGTTTATATGTGGGCACCTAGGCTGTATGAAAGAGGAATTCCTCCCGGTGACAGAAAGATCCACTTTCCAATGAATCCAGAATTTCAAAGCTCTCTCTTATTTGTGGCATTTGTGGGATACTCCATCAGCTAAAGACTCAAAGCTCATGAAATTTAATTTTTTGTCTGTCTCTTCTGATCTCAACTCTTTGCCCCTCTTCTTTTTCTTGAATATTAAGGTTTCATATGAATTTCTTTACCAGTCATTTCAAAGTCATGTTCAAATAAGCACACAGAGAATGTGTTCTGCTAGCGACAGATTGTGCAAATCAGCCTCCAAAGGTCTCGCTCAGTATGTAAATGGCACCTGGAACTTAGTCCCACTCATTCACATACCTGGAAATATTTAAAATAAGTCTAGGTAGGATGAGTGATGTGATGATGAAGGTGGGCAACCTTTCTTTGCCTCTGTGTTATACAAGGACCTCCAGACACATGGATCAAACCAATCCCCGTTACGATGTTCATAGATGGTTTGTCTTCTTTTTGACCAACATAATAGAGACTAAGGAATGGATTAAATTTCAGACAGATGATCTACCCTAATGGTCTTCATGACCCAAATTTAGCTTAACTCTTATCAGCTGGTGAGCAAAACCAACCCAATTATAATTGAAGCTTAGCAGACTGACTGTCAGCAGTCTCCAAGGAGCAGCTGGGCTCCACCTAGAGACAGGAGCAGGTAGGGTGTAGTGATCAGGCCCAGTGACGGGCTTTTGCTTGCTTCCCCCCCCCCCCACCCCTTCTTCTTCTTCTTCTTCTTCTTTTTTTTTAAATGAAGAGGAATATTAGGATCCATTAGAAAGTTACTAACTCTGTGCCTATGGTTGGAAGCCTTTTCTCTCCTTTTAAGAAGGGAGAACCCCTACCTAGACTTAGTTAAGTCTAGACAAATACTAGACTTAACTAAGCAATGAAGGAAAAGACCGAGCAGTTCTAATGAGCTTTTTCTGTAACCAACTTTACTGAAGAAATCATTGAGCCTTCCACAGATGTCATCACAATCACGAGGAGCACTGTGGCGGTAGGGGCTCCATCCGAGCCAGTGACCCATAGGGAAGTCACGAGAGCATTCTAAGGGCTCTGCACTTGACCTTGTCCCAGTCGACATTTTTATCAGCGGCTTTGACAAAGATGTTTCACGGAAGTGTTCATGCGAGACCGGAGGCAACGGCTAATACTGATGCTGGACAACAGCTGCCTGGGGAAGGGTACCGAGCTGCCTGCCTTTGGGCCTTGTGATGTGGGGGTCACCACTCTTAGACCTCATTACTTTAAAAACACATAAACAAAACCAGGGGGAGGAGTGGGGTTGGGTCCACGTGGCTTGAAATTACTGAGACCTAAGACCTCTAAGGACAGCTCTGAGGAAAGCCAGGAAGATGGACTAAAATGTTTCTGGAGCCAGAAAGAGTTTGTTTATGTGGCACTAGTAGTCATCAAAATGATGAGAGGTGGCTGCTGGCATTGAGAGGGAAGGGGACAGGTAGTATCATCCTGGGAAGGGAGAGCCTTCCCCAACTGCCATAGTGACCCCACAGAAGAATGTCGGGCTGCAACAAACAAAACAATTTTTAGCAGAAATATAAAATTCTGCATTTTTGATGAAGCAATCAATTGCACAAGAACAGGACAAGGGGGTGTGTAGCTTCAGTGCCATCCACATAAAAATGAGCTGAGTGTTTTAGTTGATCACAAGCTCAAGATGAGGCAGGAGAATGAGAAAATGGCGACAGCGCTAACACCTTCAGCTGCCTGACGGCGCCCAGAACAGGGAAGTGTCCAGAACAAGGGAGCAGGTTGCTGCACGGAAATCCGCATTAGCTACATTAGCTCACAAAACACTAGGGGCGTGTCCGGGGACTGAAGCTCTCTGGGAAGGGACCACCAGGAAGCACGACAGATTGAACCCATGGCATGCGAAACAGGGAAGACCAGTGAGTGTGTCTAAGGGATAGAGAGTGGAAGCTAGTGGAAAATCCAAGAGTTCTCACCCAGAGGACTGAGAGGCAGAGGTGGGAAGACTGAGCAGTGGAGGGGCAAAGAAGGAGACCTTCTGGATCATCAGCACTGGCCAGCTGCCTGGAGAGGACAGACACCATCACTCTTCAGGGAGGGACCACGAACCTTTTGGGCAGATAAGCTGCAAAGTGAGTGCCGGCTGAGACCTTCCCAACCTCTAGGATCCCAGCATTGTGTGTGGTCTAATGCTCAGAAGCCTTCCTGACCTTAACAGGTAGATGCAATCGTCCATTTTTATCTGCTTCGTGTATCATCCTGATTTTAAAAAGGACATTGTTTTCTTTCACTACTACAACACTGCGCTTCCAACCATCTTGATCCCTGATCATATACGATGCACCTTCAGATGTGGGAGAACATGAGGGGCCACTGCCAGATAAAAGTGAAATTGATTTACCCAGAGTCCAACTGGCACGAACGGGCCATCTTTGTTCTCTTAATTACGAGCTCTCCATGGTATAAGATGGACATCAAGCCTCTCTGGCCTTAATAGATAACTAATAGAAATGGCAACTTTTCTACGTAGGGTTTCATTTTGGCAAGTATGTTAATATAGTGTCATGGCACTGGCTGGTCTGGAGGACTTGTTCTAACATGGATTCATGCATGTTCCAGTAATGTCACTCTGAGTAAACTTGAAGGAAGTCCATAGTAAAAGAAACCAAAATGCGACCTATGTGGCTGGGCTTAGATAATTATCCCAGATTGAGACAATGATCTACACTAATAGCTGAATTATGTAACCCTCCTTGGTCAGAGATGGTCTCTGCTGGATACCTTTTGTCTCAATACTTAGTAAGTATGAGTGTGGACTGGTGCCTGGTTTTTTTGTTCTCATTCTGTAAAAATGACTTCACAGATACAGACCAGAAGTGCCCACCTATGAAAGAACTTAGGGTAGGCACAAATCTTAATAACCCTTCTTGTCTAGCTTAGCTGTGAAGCTATTGCTAGAAAAGACATCGAATTTAAAAGCATCATTCATCTGGGATAGATATTATTTCTGTCCTTCCCTGTAGGTCAGCGATATACACTGGGTCGTTCTGGACAAATCACAAGCCTGATGTAGAAATATGTGCCGAGCCACAGCCCTGTGGTTTAAGCCCTGAAATGTACATTCAATCCACATAACACACACAATGGGAGCTGAAATCTGAGCTTAGGGTTTAATTCCAATGTTGATAAAGAAAGTATCCAAGTAAACACCACATTTCTTAATCCAGTTGGTTTCCACAATATCGAACAGCATATGCGAGTTTCAAAAATACTTAGCAGTTCCTTGAGCTTTTGTTAAGTCGAATTCAACTGTGGAGTTAAAACTTGCAAAAAATAATGGGCTTTTTGGAGCAGCACTTTCTGTTCCTTTTGATTTCATTTTGTTTTTTTATTCTTGGGGCAGAAACCAGATCCTCAAGTTCAACTCCAAAATGTGGATCTGCTCTGTCAGCCTATCTCTTCTTTGACTTTGAGTTTACCTTCTATAGGGATTTCCTTTAGGCAGGCAGAAGATCTACCAACTATGACATTGTGGTCAAGAAGCAATCCATTATAAATGTTCTTTAAGGCTAAGGCCATTACGCCTGACCAGGTGACAAAGCTTTGGCCAACTAAAACGGAGCCCTATACTACAGGGCATATGAGATGAGATTGGAGAAGTGCAATAAGAGGGTTTAAGTTGCTTTAAAATGAAGCCTCTTCTTCCTCCTGCTTTTGGCTCACTCAGGAGCAAAGGGCTGCTTGATGTGGGGATACCTCAGTCCATACATACTGTCAATACTAATGACAGCTTTCTGGTGGCCTATAAATCTATAAGCTTTAAAGCTAAATCTCCCCAGTCATTTCAAATTACCAGGAAGCCTGCTACCATGTGCTACTAAGAGCTGAAGCTGAGAGCTTAGAATGTAGTGGAGAACCTGGTGTGATCATCGTCATGAAGAAACTGCTAATTATTTTTGCCTTCAGAACAAAATGATATCCAAATGTGACCAGAAATACAGGCAGACACAAAGGCAACCAAGCTTTTGTGCATAAGTGCATGTACAGCGTGAGGCTACGAAACACAAGGAGAATTCATAGGGCTCATCCTGATCCCTGCTATTTCCAGGACACATTCCCTTCAGGACTCTTTAGAGGATGAGAGCTGGACCCTCAAGCTCTTGGCTTCTCCTTGCTCCTCAGAGCTCTGTAATCCTGGGTTTGAAAAGCACTCCCCACTTCCTCCCCAGAATGTCTAACTTGACCATGTCCACAAACCTCACAGCCTGGCAGATCTGTGCAGGAACCCGTGGCCTTGCCCCTGCATGGCCAGCAGGCTGGAGGATGGAGGCTGTGGAAACTGGCGTGGCCAGGGCCCGCATCCCATCTTCTGGCTCCCGGAAGAGAACAGGGCCTGGGCAGACATGACCTACTTTGAGCCTGCACCCCATGACCCTGAACTCTTGGTGACGTCATACCTTTTCTTCGCTGCTGATGTTCCGGGTAGAGGTCCTCCAGGTGATGGTGGGAATGGGATCTCCTGAGGCTTCGCAGGTCAGAGTGACTTGTTCCTCCAGCTCCATGGCGGTCTGGTTCTCTACATAGGTGATTTTGGGTTTTGCTGAGAAGATAAGGCATGTGTGAGTTTGTCTGATTTTTTTTAGTTTCCTGCGTTTAAATTCAACCATGCTCCCACTCAGCAGGTTACGGACTTACAGAGTATAAGACCATATTCTAGGTGTTGTGGGAGCTACAGAGCTGAATCCCCGATGGGCATACACTTGAGTAGCTGCGGGACACCATCAGTGTGAGAGCAAGAAACACAAGATCCTAGAGAAAGAGCACTCAGGGCAGAGGGTGGAGAAGGCATCGGGCAGAGGTTGAAGCCTTCATGGGGAGAGAGCTTTCGGGCTGGGCCATGAGCTCTTCAGTACGTGGAACTTTGGGATAGAGAGAGTCATTCTCAGTGTAGAAAACTGCCTGACTGGGAACAAAGAGGCAAAGACACAGGAGGAGGGCAGTGTGATGGGGGCTGGTGTTGGCTTATGGCGGCAGGGGGAGGTGGGGCCGGGCCCAGGCACAGGGTCATGGCCGCCTGGTTATAGCGCTTGCTTTGAATGGTCTCTGGGCACTGACAGAAGCCCACTGGCGGCGTTTGATCAGAGGACTGAAATGATCGTTTGTACTTCAAGAAGGCTAATCTACGAAGAAACTCAAGATGACTGAGAACAGGGGAAACCTTGAGGCGGGAAAACCAATTTGGAAGCTCTGACTGCCCCAGATGTGGCGAAATAGAGTCCCGAACTGGGTGGTCCCAGAGGAGGAGGGGATGGAAGGGCAGACAGGGAAGGGCAGCTTGGAGAGAGGTGTTCACGGAAGGTTTCACTCAAAGTGCCAAATGAACAGAGGGCAAACGAGGCATGGCAAGGATCGAAGGAGGGAATGAGAAGGAGCTTCTCAGTGACTGGGAGAGCTGTGTTAGCATTGACTCAAGCAAGGAAATGGGGCAAGAGATGAGTTGGGGGCTGCAGAATGGGCTGGGGTGGAAAGGAGATGAGATGGGTTCATTTTCCAAATGTTTTGGATAATGCCAGAAAACATGAGCATTTGAAAGTGGAGTTAAATGTTAAAACATTAGAGAAAATTGACTTTTCCTGATTTAAAACAATTATACTCTGAAATTGCGAAGCCTTCCACAGAAGAGAAAAGATAACACGGCACAAATGTAACTTATTTCGCTAATGGGGAAAAAGACGAGGTGAGATAAACAAACAAAAAATAAATATATCAAATTTATGGATAATTTTTGAAAGAAGTACATTTCCTTTATATTCAAATTCATACGCCGCCAGTGAGTAGGTTAATAAACTCCTGCCTATACACTTCCTACAAGCTGAGGCCCCCCGATTCTGCTTTTATGTCTAGGCTGTGCATTTTCTGCAGCAAATACCTGCTTCTATATAAAATTATCCATTTAGTCAAATATTCTGCTACAGCTAATCTGTACTAAACAGCTTGCTTGGCAAGTCCTTTTTTGATGGCAAGCACCCAGGCACGTCTCAATCCAATGGGGCCAAATGATCACGAATTGGAACTGATGGAGATCACTTGAGCGAGATTTTCCCACAGGAAGGTTTTGTGTCGATCTTAATAAATAAGACTTCCAAGGTGGTCACAACTCATATTGAAAGGACTGTTAAGTGCAGCCGGACAAGGAGGTTTGAGAAAGATAAAATAAAATTTGAATTTCTACACTGTTAAATTACAGATTGAAATGTGTAATGAAGGAATACCTGGGTGACTTAGTCAGTTAAGCCTCTGCCTTCGGCTCAGGTCATGATCTCGGGGTCCTGGGCTCCAGCCCTGCATCGGGCTTGCTAATCAGCAGGGACTCTGCTTCCCCCTCTGCCCCTTACCCTGCTCATGTTCTCTCTCTCCCTCTCAAATAAATAAAATCTTCAAAAAAAAAAGTGTAAAAAAATAAAATTCAGCCACACAACCGAATTCACTAAACAGTTGTTTGAATTTTTGGCCTCTTGAAACCTAGATGGATATCGTGACCTAGACAGTCTTTGCTGGACTCCTCCTGACCCCTAGGACTTCGTCCGGGCATCAAAAGGTTAATAGAAGACAGACAAGGGATAGATAACATCTATTAATATCTGGTTTGGCGGCTCCATTTCCCAGAGGGTTACAAAGGATCCACTGCACAAAATCTTTAGAAAAAAGCGAACTGTATTCTTACTAAAAGCATTATCAACAACAGCTGATTTTGTATGGTCTACAGAGGGCCGCTGGAAGGCAGGCAGGCTTCTCACTAATGACCTAACCTCTCTGTACTACAGAGGCAGTAGGCCTATTGTCAGAACTCACTGAAGCCTCAGAATATTGCCTTGGAGTTAGAATATCAATATAATTTATTGTCCCGATCAGGGCACTCTTGAGATGAAAAGGAATACTCTACATAATTCCCCTAGCACAATGGGCATCATCAGGCAAAACAGGGGTAGGTGCAAGGTCACATCCCTCTGCACACAGCATCTAGAGGAACATCTCCAGGTTTTGTCTTCAGATGGTACTTATACCTTCTTAATTAATGTCTGTTGCGGGCCCTTGACTTCGGATCCCTGTTCTATTTTCTGCCTGCTGCAATGGGACTTACTGCCTCAGATTGTTCCATTGCATGTCTCCCCATGGACCCTCTTGGGAGCACAAATGTCCTTGGGAGTTTTCCCAGCACAACGGCTCTTCTCTTCTGGCAAGCCTGTGGCTCTGCACCCTGCCACTGAGGGGTGGTCTTGTCTAGCCCCACCCTGACCCAGGCTCCTGCATTCCCCAGCCCAAGGAGGGCTCTGGGGCCCTGCTCCTCTGAACTGAGAGGCTGGACATGACCCAGTGCAGCTCCCTTCAGCCTTTACCTGGTGCTGTAACTAACAAGGGCTGCTTTGGTCCTGAGGGGTCAGATAAGCAAGCCCACTGGTGAAGCCGCCTCAGCCTACAGCAGCATGAGACCTCATGAGCATTTGTGTGAGCGTAACAGGAATATGTGGAGACAAAAATACTTTTTCAGAAGAGCCCATGAGGGAGAAAAGCAATGGAAATTCACTGCCAAATTTAAAGAAAGGTAGGATGTAACTACTTAGTAAAAAGAGCTTCTGGCTGATAACTAGGGCAATGCATGCTAGAACATGTCCCTTTCTTAGGGAAAAATGATATCGGTAAGGTGCAATTATGGCAGTCTCTAATTTAGATGTGCCCCGTACTTACTAATTGCCTTCCCGTCTTGAATCACAGGAGTTCTGAGCCCTGGTTTTACGATACTAGCTACTGGTTTCTATGTGCTTCTGCCTCACTGCTGCCAACTCGGCCTCCACGGGAGAACCCGCCTCACTTCCCCCCTAGTGCTGGGCCCAGCCGCAAACTAAGGGGAAGGCGCAGGACAGAGAGTCAAAGGAAGAGGAAGCCCCACCTCACTCGCCCCTCCCCACCGCGTGCCCTGGCCTTACTACCAATCTCCTAAACCAAGGGAGGCCAGAGGAGGAGGAAGAGGAGGTTAAGAACATGAAACAGACAGGAAAACAGTGTGTAGGTGAGGAAGCTTCCCAGGAAGCTATGTGAACTCCCCCTGAAGCTCACAGAGGGGGACTCGCATTCTGGATGGGGGCTGGAGTCCTAGGAGTCTGTGCTTTCCTTACTTGTCTCTGCAGGAATGTGGCCACCTCTCCTCTATTTGCTTTTCTGGATAGCATCTATTCTCCCAGCTGTGGTCTTAGGGAAGAAACTGTGGGGGGCGCGGTGCAGGAGGGGATGCCTGGTGAGGAAGGGGGTAGAAAGACAAAGCCTGCCTTGCCACAGTTCCTGCATCGGGAACTCACTTCCTGCCTCGTTAGCTCTGCCCCCACACCTGATCCCACTCTCCACTGGCCACATGAGGCTCCTGACTCAGTACCCACGCCTCCTTCGTGGGGCAGCCACCAGCACCAGAGAGGCCTGCAAAAGAATCCAAGACCTGTTCCTGACCAGCCGGTGAGAACGGAGTGTCCCTCTGCACACAAACCGTGTGATCCACCGTGGCACAGGGAGGGCGCAAGGAGGGCTCGCTAACTTCAACGTTCCCAGCCATTCCATCTGTCATTCAGACGTCGTCTGTGTTAAGTGGAGCTTCATGGGGTGGTAACCTCACTTCGTTAGCTCAGGAAAAGGGACTTCCAAGCCAGCTGCCTGGGTGGGAGCCCTGGTTCTTTGTGCAGGTCACCCAATTCTCTGGGCTGTTTCCTCACTTGTGAAATAAGGACAAGGATGAAATCTACCACACAGCCTTGTGCTGCGGGTTACAAGTCAGTTACACACCGGACTTCAGGCGGTGCTTGACACGTTGTAAGTGCTCACTTCCTGTCGGGTATTATTATTACTTTATGGTGCTAATACCTGAGAATTTCCCAAGACAAGTGATAGCTACCCATTTCTAGACTCACGTCCTTACCATCTGCCTGTGCTTCATTCACATAAAACAAACGGCTCTGCTTTCCCTTAGGCAAATTCTAGCACCTACAGTCTGCCGGACACTGTCCTCGTAGCTGGGGGTACACAGTCCCCGTCTGCAAGGAGCTCACGTTCAGCGTGGCACGCATCCCTCCTGCCTCCGTGTCTGTGCCTGGGCGGCCTGGCGGCCTCGCCCGTGCCCACCCTTCTTCACCTGGGAAGCCCTGCTTGGGAAACAGCACATGGTTTGTGAAGACCTCTCTGCCTTCTGTCTCTCATGACCACAGGTCTTCTTTTCCTCTAAAACACGGTGCCCATTGCCATTCCGAAGTCCTTACAATGGGCTGTCATTAAAAATTTCAGCATCAGCCATCCGTGAGCCCATGGACGAGGACGAAGCACGTGTTACTCATCCTCATCACTTTGCTGATGGCTGGGCCCACAGCAGGCGCTCAAACATAGCTGGCGGACACTCTCTATTATCATTTATATGCTTTTACATTCCTCTCCCTCCTCATGTTTCTCAGAGTTAAAGGACCACATCATACTCATATCTCAGATGCCCTTCAGTCCAGCAACATGGCTGCTTCATCAGTATCTGTTCAACGAAGGACTTTGTTAACAATGCACCTGTCTGTATAATGTGGAAGAACCCGAAACCCAAGGGAGTGGGGAAGAGAACTAGACAAAGAACAGTCAAGAGTATTTCCTGGGGCGCCTGGGTAGCTCAGTGGGTTAAAGCCTCTGCCTTTGGCTCAGGTCATGGTCTCAGGGTCCTGGGATCGAGCCCCAGCATCGGGCTCTCTGCTCAGCAGGGAGCCTGCTTCTGCTTCCCCCTCTGCCTGCCTCTCTGTCTACTTTGTGATCTCTGTCTGTCAAGTAAATAAATAAAATCTTAAAATAAAAAAAAGAATATTTCCCAAGGCAGGGATGCATGGGTGGCTCAGTCAGTTAAACATCTGCCTTCAGCTCAGGTCATTCATGATCCTGGGGTCCTGGGTTTGAGTCCCTGCATCAGATTCCCTGCTCAGCCAGGAGCCTGCTTCTTCCTCTGCCTCTCCTGCTTGTGCTCACTCTCTGACAAATAAATAAAATCTTAAAAAAAAAAAAAAAAAAAAGGATATTTCCCAAGGCCATCAGCTTTCACTCTCTAATATATCCAGTTGCTATGAACAGAACTGATAACCTGTTTCTAAACCCATCTGTCATTAAAAGAGAAATAAGATTTATCTATGATGAGCAGGTCCAGCTGTACACGTGCACCTGATTTGTCAAAGGTCTAGACCAGGTCCAACAAGCAGGTCCCAGAGGGTTCCCCAGGCACACGCTGTAGCGACCTGGGAACCACATGAACCAGAGATGCCCTCGGGTGCCTGGCGGCACCATCTACACTGAACCAGCTTCCCTTTTTTTTTTAAGTAAGAAACAGAGAGAGAGAAAGAGAGAGAGAGAGAGAGAGAAAGTGGGAAGGAGCAGAGGCAGAAAGACAGAATCCTAAGTGGACTCCATGCTCAACTCAGAGCCCATGAGGGGCTTGATCCATGACCCTGAGATCATGAACTGAGCCGAAATCCAGAGTCAGCTGCTTAACTGATTGAGTGGCCCAGGCGCCTCCTGTCTTTTTTAAAAACATGAGCAGGAAGTGTTGAAAGCCAATAGGTTAAGCATTTCTCTGCCACAAATTCTCTTCAAGGTCAGGTCAAGATGCATTTCAGTTCCAAATGAATGGAAGTTAACTGAGTTTATCAAGATGGAGTGAACAGACACGATGGGCTCTTCTCATGGCTTTGATGGCACCATTTCACACAGGCCATGGAAAGAAGCAAAGGACACACAGGCCGTCAGCCGGTTGGTCCCTAATGTTTACCACGGGCCTTCTGCGGCCGGCACTGTTTGGAGCAGCAGAGATAAAGCAGGAGAGAGACAGGAAAGCCAGCAATCTACTATCCTGGGGTCTACCCGCTTCGTGGAGGTAGGAGACTGCAATCCCCAGGGCAAATACGGAAATGAGGCCAGGTGGGGTAGGACAAGTGTGGTGAAGAAGATACAGTCGGATCGATGGATGCGCTCGGCGGGGGTGGGTGGGGCATTAGCCAGGGCAGTGCAGGAAGGATTCATCGAGAAGGCGGGTGGAGATGAGAGCTGAATGGTGCAGAATAAGGCAGCTCAGAGCAGATGTGGGGGAACCAC